>JAPMOQ010052436.1:28701-47757 GCA_026543055.1 Argiope trifasciata
TAAAGGTATTGCATTAATATTATGTATGATTCTTTGAAAGTAAACGCGTTTTTTACGGGTTGATCAGCTTTTATCAGCATTACTTTATTATTATGTAAGCTTCTTCGACAACAGATGCATTTTTAAAAGGTTGACATAGGACTATGACATCATACATGTTACTTTCCAGGAATGTAATTTTTTTCGGAGAAAATTAAGTAATTTAACTTATATATATAATATAACTTATAAGTTTACCAAATGAGAAGTAAAAGTACGATTTATTTATTGATCACACTTTATTATCTACAAATCGAATTTTTCAGCTTGCAGCTTCGTCTAGAATATAGTTATCCTTTCATTCAAATTATAAGTGTTTTGAATAATTTGATTCTCATATTTTCTCAACAAAAGAGGAAAACCAAATGAAGTTGAAACGCATGACGATAAATCTATTGTTATATTTTTAAGTTATCTAATTCACAAATATGATTTCAATTCATGTCACAAACATGATTCAGTTAAAAAAATTGACAGATATTCTGAGAGTCATTCTTTTTTTTTTCTTAAACAGACGCAATCTAAATTTTATTTCAAGGGATAGTTTCATATTGAAATTAAATTTCCCATGACATAGAAGCCTAATCTGTGATTTTGGGTTAACAGTCCCTTAAATACACAGACAGATACATGGTTTTCCTGGACGAGACTTTATACTTAATTTATCAAAAGTAGAGTTTTTAAAAGGAAAAATAACATGACATAAAATCTAGACCTAGGATTTTGAGTTATTAAGTTCATAAACATTAAGAGAGATACAGCCATTATCCTCAGACAAATTTCATTCAAAATTTGTGTATATAAAAATAGAGTTAGTGCAATGAAATTAAACTCGTGAGATATAATTTAGCTCCATTATTTTGTGTTGTTACGTTCACAAACACTCATACATACATTCTGATTTTTCATAGATAATTTAATCAAAATTGTGGAAGAGAACTGGAATTAGGATCATAAAAAAAATTGTATTCCGAAATTTCCTGACTGCGCTTTTGCAGACAGACAAATATGAATCTAGAAATATGTTTTTCGGATACAAACAAGTGAAAAATTTAAAAATTCACCGATTTTTTGGTGATTGCTAAATTACTCCTTCTTGTGAAAGTAAAAATCTGATGATAAAGAAAACTTGTTTCTTTTGAAATGCCAATAAATATGAGTTCACTTCATTGAGAAAGAAACGCAATACAGTGAGGGTCCTATGATGGAATTTCCTCCGGATTAAAAGAAATCCAGACTCCCAGTCAAGAAACTTCCATTAACCCCCATTTCCTCTCTCCTTCATGGATGAGTAACCAATGGAATTAAGGAGAATTTCTTTCTTCAAATTGATGTCAAGTAAGATAGTTTTCCGAGAAGCAAAGTGAGAATAACTAATCTAGTATCATGATAGATAAAATGTTTTCTCAATAAAACCTTGATAAAGAAAACACTGGCACGAAATCAATATTGATTAATCATCTACCAGTTTTCTGTCAAAAGAGAAATTTAAAGTTTCGATAGAGAATGGAACTTCACTTTTAATTTGAGAAAAGTTCTCCAATTTTAAATTGGGTGAATAGAATTCAGGGAAAAATAATTCAATTTTGTCTTTGATTCTAGTTGTTGTGGCATATCAATTACGAATGTGGTCATTAGTTTGAGAAAGACAGGGGTTCTTTTACCACACGCCAAAAATTGTTGCCCTTTTTAAAAAAATTTTTCTTCATTTTAGATTTTTTTTTATAAACTGATTTTTTAATTTCTAATAAGATTTTTATTCCCAATAGTTTGTTCCTTACTTTATTTTATAAATTGATTACAAAATATATAGAAATGAGAGTATGCACACAGAAAATACATAAGGAACTTTACTAACATGCATGATTAAAGTTTGTGTATCTAAAGTAATGACGATTATAACAGTACATAAGATACAAAATATACATAAAATGTTATAAATATTTATTAAAACTCCAATCAAAATTGTATGAAAACAAAATTTATATATGAAGAAAGAGTTATATCTTATTTTTAAATTGATATGAATACATATATATACACAGATATGTACAATAATATGCTTAAAAACTCTCAACAAAAAAAGCTCGAATTTTTAATGTAGTTAAATAAACACCTTTTTTCAGTTAGCTTTTTATTTCAAAGGCTTTATTGATTACAATTTCATAGTCATAAATCCAACATTCTTTATAAAATCGCTCATACTAAATTTTTTATCATTAAACATTTTACATCAAATTTTTAACCATCATATATTAATATTTCTTTAGAGATTTTTATCATCAATGTATAATCTTTCACCATTGTAAATTTTACATCATCCTTTACTAAATTTTGCATCGCAATTTACAGGTAATTAATTATTATCTTCTATTTTTAATTAAATTTGTAGTATTAAATATTTTAAAAATTCCTTTCTATTTTTTAAAAAATTTCTTTCTATTTAAAAGATAATGATTAAATATGAATATGTAAATATATATTGCCCAAAGATATACAAGAATAATCGACTTTCTACCTTTTCGGATACTCAGAAATCCTTTCCCGATACAACTTTCTGTTTATCTATTTCCAAAACAATTAAGTCTCTCAACTAGTTTCATTTAGTCTTCTGCTTACATGAACCCATTCCAGTACAACCAATGCCATGAATTATAAGGATTAGGGTGGATCTAAACCACAGAATGTGTAGGTTCTTTTCCTACTAACATCTTCGTTCCCAACGGATTTAAAGATGCTACATTGAAATTGCTTTCAATTAATCTCTGAAGAAAATACCACCCACCTGGCCTTCTTTTAAAAGGAGTTTCCAGAAAATGTTTGAAATTCTGGATTCCATAGGTTTATTAATAAAAATATTAAGACTAAATGTTCGAATAAAGTTGATTGAAAATGGCTACGGGAGATATATTGTTGCCAATGTTTTTCGAAGGATAAAACTGAAAAGTTGATTTATTGAAAGAAGACAGATTTTCAATTATTTATTGAAATGCAAAATATATTTCACAAGATAAAATTTAATTAAAGTATTTAAAAATATTTGGAAACGCACAGCGCCAATGCTTTCGAAACATGAATAAAATATTCTTAAATTAGCTAATTTTTAACATATTTTATTTTGTGGAAATATTGTGCTTTTAGGCAATTTAAATGTGCATTGTCGTGAAATTAAATGTACGATTTTAGTTTACATTATGTAGTGGAAATATTCAATTAAACATGCTTTTGTTATTAATCTCCGGTTTGTATTTACTCGATATAATGTAAATGCATACATAAATAGACAATTAATGCTTAAAAATATCCATGAAGAGCATGAACGCTCCCAAGGTGTTAGTTAAATATACAAATTTTTACTTAAATTAAAAACTCTGGAATGAACTAGAACCTATTATCTTCAAACTGGTTTTTAACATCCTGAGAGTTTGCATTTATTTATTTATTTATTTTTGATCCTCAAAATTTCTTAATGAATTTTAAATACCAAGAATGACATTTAAAAGGGCATTCTTCATATTTTGCCAAAATGGTTGCCTTACAAACTAAAGTTGGGAATTTGTGAATTTTACGCCAGTAATGTCAATACAATAGTTTTAATTAGTATCTTTTAGAATATACTAAGACCTAACACAGTGAGCTGTCCAGTATTTAGGACATAAAAATAAACAAACAAATTCTAGTTTCAGTATATTAAATTAATATTTTAATACTTAACTGAATACTAAAATTTTTAATGCATAGGATTTCACAAAAGTTATATCATTTTACATGATCATTTATAGAAACGCCCATTTCCTCAGCAATCTTATAAAAGTCCAATGCTTTCCCTGAATTAATTCTAGCTAAAAAATAATTAAAAAAATATTTCAGTTGAAATTTCTTATTTGAAAATTTATGTCAATTATGAATTATTTATTTTTTTGAATTTGCTTTCGAAGAAATTAAATTCGTAACAAACGGAATACTTCAAAATTGAAATATATTCAATCAGTTCCTTCGAATGCTAAATTAATATTCTTTTACAAATTGTTTGAAAAGAAATATCTCTCTTATCAAATAGTCCTTCCTGTATCATATATCTAACAGCACAATACCATTTTCCAGTTACAACTTGATGGATTGTTTTTACATCAGTTTACGATAGAATTCTGTAACACAGATACTTTTGAATGCAATCTTATCATATCTACTAAATGAAATCAAATGTGCATTTTGGGCATTTTCTTCAAAACCAGTTGGAGCCTGAATTAAATTCACAATCTTGTGTAGATAAATATAATATAAATTTATCTGCTGAACTCTCTCCAATGCTCACTTATTATTTTCTAATATACTTTGATAGGAAGATCAACATACAACTCACAAAATGACGCAATGTTTGTCATATTTCTGTTTCAAATACTTTCCGGATTTTAATGTTTGTGGTAATATAAAAAGAACACAAAAGATAATAATCTTAGCTACTTCCATTCCGAAAATAATTATATTTGCAGTATTTGTTGTATATTTTGAACTTTACACGCTGAAATATTGGATTTATTTGAATCTTTGTGACTAATAAGAAATTAGAATTTCATTAATCAATGAGAATTTAATAATTTAAAAAAAAATAGTTAAGCCATTTGTTCAGTTGTAACCAAAAAAAGAAAGCACCGCCATAACTTTGCAATTGATTTTCGCACATTCGCAAATTTGGTGTCGATAGACTGTCTCTACAAATTCACCCCTTTAGCAAATAGATACCAATTTTATGAAGATATTATTATAAATAACAAATTTATAGAAGGGAGGTCATTATTTTTGTTGACACTGTAACATAGCAATCTATAAATACAGGGTTGAAATCAAAATATCGAGGAAAACTTTTTGATTTTCAAATTTTTTTCTTTGTTATTGAATCTTTTTAAACGGTCTGCCCAAAAAATAATCATAATAATTTATATTTGTTCTAAGTGTACCTTACTTGAAAATACATAAATATAATATAAAATACAAAATTCTACAAAGCTAATACCATTAGTAAGAAGGAACAAAAAACAAAATTTTAAATTATTGTATTTCTAAATACTAATCACCCTTTACTTTGAACAAATAGAAAATATTACAGGAAAATCTAGAAATTATATAAAGATAACGAACTGATGTCAGGCATCATTTAGAGTTTTAGATTTTCTAACTTGACAAATTGTCCAACTAGTTTTGATTTTAAAAATAACTTTCTTCTTCATGGTAAAAACGTAAATTGAAAAAAAAAATTCATATAACTTTCCCGAAAACATTTTATTCGATCCCATTTAATCAGATAATAAATCAATCAACAATTTTTTTCAAAATATTCTGAATAATATAGATATGCGTTTCCTCTAAAGGAAATCTACTGGCGATGAATTGTTTCATCATCATTACTGCTGCGATTTTAGAAAAATAACTCTCATTATTACTGACTAGGTACCAACGCAATACTCGCCGTATGAAACGGTCTGTAAACGGAATAGCACAATAATACCACCGTCATTATACCTCATGTGTTAGCTAGATTGGTACAAGGGTCTTTTAGGCCCAATAGATATCATTCAATTTACTGGCAACATAGGATCGAATTTCTTGTCGTCATATACTATCTCCATGTTTATTCTTCGACATTTTATAGGCACTCTAAATGGATTCTTTTGATATGGAAATGTAATTAATATTGTGTTTATATAAAGAAACATGTTGTGAGAAACTAAATATAAAATCAGATGTTGCCAAACAAATATTAAATTTCGAATTATTATATTATATTTAAGTACCAATAGAGAAAGATAGTTTTAAATTTTATTAAAGTAAAAATATGATGTTTTTTACTATTTCTACTAGACTTTTACATTGAATCTTTAGAGTAGAAAGTTAAATTTTAATACTAATTTTGTACCTAAATTAATCTAATTTAGGTTTCGTAATGCTGTGAAATTATGAAGCGCATTCATTTATTTTTAAGGGTGGTTTATAAATTATTTTATCATTTTAATCATAGCTGTTTGATATTAGCAATTTTTGAGATATAAAGATATTATTACATACTTAAATTTGAACATTTAAATTAGTCATTAATATTAGATTTCAGATGCTGTATCTTAGCACTTAATGATGAAAAGAACTGAAGTAAATTTTTATCAGACTTCTCAAAGAAACAAAAACGCTGAAGTTATATTTTCTTATGTCATATATTAGTAAGTTGTCTTTGAATATAATTAATTATTAATTTAATCACAAATCAAATTAATTCCATCAAATAAACTGAATGAATTTCTTCTCTTAAATTAATTCCAGCGAAATTAATATTTTAATATATTATTTCAGATAAGAAAAGGGATTTTAAAGGTTTGAGATAGCAATTTCATTAGTTTCTGATAATTGCAATGCAAAAATTTTCCATTCGATATCATCTCATTTGCATTATAATATGAAATGATGTAAATGTTAGGAGTTTATTATACATCCGTCATATTAAAAATTAATAATTAAGAAAAAATAATGAATTATTAAATCCTTTTATATAAAGATGTTTCTTTATAAATGTTATTAAACTTATTACACACACACGCACAGATATGTGCGTTAGTGCGTGTGTGCTGTTTAAATTGTCCAGCTATGATTGCAACAGATTAATTACTAACGAAGGCAAAAAAAAACGCAATATAAAAAATATATAATAATTATATTACGAATATAGCATATAATTATAGTATAAAAAAGTATATTATATTGTAAATATATCTCAACATTAAAAGTAAAATTTTCTTTTCGTCGGTATCTTTTCCTTCATCTTTTAATTCGATTATTCAAGTTCAAATATACTCCATTCATAAGAAAACAGATAATAAATCATTAAGAAAGAGCTTATTGCAAATAAAATACATAGAAAACAAATGATGCCAATTGTTGTTACCAAACTGAAAAATTACTAAATATGCAACAAGCGGTAAAGTGCATCATGTATCTAATAACTATTTTGGATTATGCCAGATTATACTTTAAAAATAAGACGCGAAAGGCACAAATGACATATAAACTATTACTATACATATTGGAGCGAAACTCGTACATATGAATCTTCATATCAGACAGAATCCAAAGCATATAAGCTGGGGGTTAAAAATAATTACAAGACGATATTTTCACTAAATTGACAAATTAGAATTGTGTTATCTTTATATTGAAGTAGAGATTGTGAATCCAATGAGAAATAAACATGATCTTCTTTAAATGGCGAAGTTAAGCGATGTATATATTATGCCTTTGAAGATTCATCAAGCATAAGATGAATAATTGCTTTGTGAATTATTGCAGCTGAATGCATGACTCTCTCATGAGCTAAAAAGGGTCAATTTAATATCTCTAACTTCCACAGAGAGCGAAAGCTGCATTAAAAGTTGCGCGTTTACTAACGACCAGAATTCACTGAAAATAGTAAATTAAGTTATTTATCAGTCTAATTGAAAACATATCGATACGTTTCATTCTTTTGGGCTTGCAGTTGATGTAAATTATTTTTTCATTTAAATTGCTATACCTAACTATTCATTAAGATGACAAAAGTTTTGAATATTGATGATCATAAGGTTTGTTTTGAATCAACTGCATCAACGTATACCTGAAAGTAAACAATTATATTTACATGTACTTATATTCATATTTCATTCAAAGACCCAATTTTAATTAGAATGTAGAAATACAGTAAGGCTTATAATTAAAATAAGAATTCAAAGAGAGAATTTCGTGTATGCGCTATGTAAATAAAAGTGAAATGAAATTATTTCTCATTCTTTTAAATTAGCGAGCAGAATTTATTTGGAATGATCTTTGTGATAAGAATAGTTTAAATTTACAGATGCATGCATTTACAACTTATTGCGAATTTGTAAATATCTCTTTGAAAAAATAATGACTTTCAGCTGATTATCGGAATTATTCTTATGAATATTCAATGAAGTTTCTTTACCAAGTTATTACAGTCACTAGTTATGGAGATTTACAGAGACATATTACGAATCATTATTGTCGTCCGTAATAATTTTGAATTTAATTTAAACATATGGCATTTTGCAGTGTGAGTGAAAATATAATTCTATTCTCAATGTGCAGATCCACTTGTATGCTATTTTTATATATACTTGATCCCGTGTAATTTCGAATGGTCTTCATATGCTGATTACAATGCCTTTTATCAATTTCCTCTTTGAGTTTTAATACTCAACGTTAAGTTCAACGAGTTTTATCATTCAAAGCTTGTTTGATTCCAAACTATTCAAATTATTTCTAGAGCCCCTTCCCTAAACACAATCAAGTGTCCATGATCCCTGGAGATTAAGTTCAATTAGCTTAAGTCCAGGAAATTCTTTGAATCACTTAATCCTACTGCTTGGCGAAGATTGAGAGAATTTACTCATTTCAAATTGCTTTCTTCCAAAAATTTCAAGAGAGAAATTGTACCTATCAATACGCTTGGATGACAGATTTAAACACAACAGAATCTTATTAATTTCCTTTTAAATTGCTAGAAAGATGTGTAGTTATTTCTCTAAATAAATGCTGCCTAACAGTACATTTAAAAAATTGTCTCGAAATTCATTTAGAAATTCATAGATATCTGGTATTCTTCTTGAATATGAAATTAAAATAAATCAACTCTATTTTTTTCATTTCTTTTCTCCGCGAAGATGTAAGGTATTCAAAGAATGATAAAGTCAATCCATTTTCAACATGGGCAATGACTGGTAGTAATATAAGTCTATGTAATCTACTAAAATATAGTTACAAGTGGCAATTTGAAACTAGAATACATGGAATGCTGAAAACTAAGGAGATTATAAATGTGATTTTAATTTCTTCCATTCTGTGTCTTTGACGTCAAATTGTTGTCAAGTGACAAAATTGTGTTTACATAACATGATTTGCTGATGTGGATAACAAATGTGAGTATAAGAACAGGTTTTTAATTAAATGATAGTCTTATATCTATTTTGCGGTTAAAAGAATTCGAATAATATTTCTAGGAAAGAGAAAATGTGTTATTTACAATATATTCACCGAGTACACGGACATAATCTTTTAGACATCACCTTCGCTTCAAAAATGTTAGCTTATAGATATTGTTACAAACCTGTAATTTTGCTTCCCAGTACAAACAGTCTCATCTTAAGAAAGACAATTTTAAGGTAATCCCGAGAGCTTATCGGTGGCCGCGTCAGTTATCTCAGAGCTTGGAGACAGATTTGGCGAATCGGTAACGAATTTGGCAACTTTGGAGACAAAATATAATTCTTCCAATATTTCAACAATTTTGATAATTGTGAGAATTGGCAGAATTACTAGAATTTGAACCAAGATGCTCTTGAATAATTCAGAAACTTCTCGACTTGCTTCCAGAAACCATAAAAGGCCAATAGTCTTAAGCTGAAATTAGCTGTGTGCAGAGCACTGCTGTATATTGTAGAAGTAGCATCATGTTTTGTGTGGAGTAGACAGTTAGGTAGAAGATAGACGGCGGATAAAACTATGTAGAAAAGGCAGTGGTGAATTTAGGCATTTGTGGAGACAATACAGTGAAGCTAGTGAATTCTGTCTAGCCGTTTTGTGTACTGTGGTTGTTATTGTTACCGGTTACTACCATTGGATTAGTATTTGTTACAGTTTGCTGCTGTGTGTTTCCTGTGTTCGCCTCGACTGCATATTTGCCGTCTTCGTGTTAATAAAAGCCGTCGTCTTTCACTACAGGGCTATTCATTACATAGACTAAAAAATTAAAAAGAGCTCCTACGGAAGAGTAAAACAGTAACAACCAGCCAGCCACCCCAGAGACTTCTAGATCTAGCTCTAAACAACAATTTGCCCCCGCATGGATCTTAAGAGCATTAGAATTGGAGTCAACCATCAACCAGAGTTGGGGTTGCAGTCGAAGACAAGAAACGAGTTGTCTAGAGAAAACGAAACAACGCCGGTATAGCCCGTCGAATTGCTAGTGTTGTGTGGAGCCCAAACTATGAGATCACAGATTTTACAATCTATCAGCATCCGACGGAGCCGATTGCAAAATGGTTTTTTCAGTGATTAAACAAGCCTTGGTGGGAAGCAGTATTGCAGATTTTTAAAAATTTTACTTTGAAAACTGTGTCCAATAAAATACTGACAATATCTATTTTACTGTTGCAGTATCATCTTTTCACTCTTCGAATAAATTTTCATGCACTAGCTGCTGAAGAATATAACTTAAACATCCCATTATCTTATTTCCTGGTCCGTTACAAAAGATATTAACTTCACGCAAATTAACAAGAAACTAACCTTCTTCTTTTTTTTAAGCAAATAATTTTCCTTCGACTCTGCTCTCACCCACACTTTCTTTAAGTTTTTAACAGTTGCGGCACCGATGTGAGGGCACTTGAATTTGCAGTGTCATCGCTTGTAATTATTCCATAAGGCAGCATAAAATATGCACGAGAAGCGGTGATGAAACTGACGTCCGTTCAAATCACTATAAAAGAGAAAAAGAATGAAAAGAAAAAGTGCGAAAAAGATCGAACTTTATTCCTCAATGATTTTATACCATGAGTTTCTATTAGAGATATCTTTGACATGTGTAGTCTTAGGTAAGAAAAATGCAGGCATCTTTAAAAGAATTTTCAAAACATTAAGGCTTTTTATCCATTTATTCAGCACGCACACAATCCGGTATAAAGACTTTCTAAAGGGTCGCCCTCAGGTAGTGATTCAAAAAAAAAAAAAAAAAGAATTTCCTTTGTGAGGGGTTTGCATCAACAATATTGCCCTCTCGTGACCCGAAAATTCTCTGAAATCAAGGTCTAATAGACAATTTTTACAGAAATAAAACTATAATTTACAAAAGAATATAACCTTCGATTTAAGTGAATTATACAATAATATAATATAAATTGTACAAGAACTTTCACAAACAATTATTAAAACAAAAAGAAAAAACTTACCAGTAGCAAGCAAGAAAATGTATAAGAACTATCCCACTCTGTACTTTTTTGCTTTCCGCGTCTTATTTCGTGTCAGCTTGGTCATTCAAGGTAACAAATGAGTTTATTGGAGAGTCGCAGCTCCATTATTTGAATCAGTTAATATGTAACTGAAAGCATATTTTTATTTTTGTCAAAAGATTAGTATCAAGTCAACTCTTCTTTCATTAAATTCCTCAAAGTAGTTTTTGAGAAATTCAGTAGTAATTTAATTTTTTATGAAATAAATTTTTGCTTCAACGTAGATAATTTTGTTACTACAAACTCTTTTAATCCTGTTGAATTGTGAGAAAGTTAATTTTCAAAAAAATTTTGAATTAATAGATAAGAAAGGTTATTACAAAATTTAATTATTTTAAAGTTGATTGAAGTATTACCTTTTTTCTAACTTTCTTATTTTATAGCTCACAAATCTTATGACCTTTGAATTTGTCCATATGAATGCTGATATATATCAAGAAAGCACACAATCAAAAGTTTGTCAACTTCTATGACCATATTAAGAAGGTAAATTTTACCCTTTATATTCGAGGTTCAATTAAAAAATTACTAATCATATTGGAGAAGGAAATGATAATTTTATTGAAACAGTGTATAATGCAATAAATTCCTATTAGGTACATCATATGAGTCTTTGTTTATTTTCGCCATATAACAAAATTACTAAAGGTTAAAGTGAAGGTTACATAAGTTAAATTAATATTTTGGTAACAAAATCAAAATTCATAAGATTACTGATATTGCTTTGCCTTTAATCATATTTACGTTACAGTGATTTTAAAATCGTATAATTTGTAATTAAATTGAAGAGGAGTTGTTAAAATATATTACAATTCAATGCATGGGATAATTATCCCCTGACATAATAGATGTTGGTGTCTGAATGGAGGGAGTATCATTATGGTCTTTGTTAAGGAGCATAATACGCCATTAAACTAAACTATGTTGCCCATTAGATAGAAACTAATACAATGTGACTATATCTGCAATGAAATTGCCATCATGCTTTAGTTATATTCCTTCCATGAAACTTTACATGTCATAGAACCTTCTCCCTTTTATTTCCAAAACAAGAAAAAAAGAAATAAAATAAATTTGAAAATACATGTTTTGGTAGTCGGTTATTGATATTTTATCTTCTACACGCTGAAAAGTCTCGTTTTTCATTGAAAAAGGACAAATTAGATAGACATTTTTAAAGCTTCCTCTAATATGATTTAGAAGCAAGAATATTTTCTAAATGGCAACTGCGGTAAATTTCGTTTAAAACTTAATTCCTACATAATTAAAAAATATTATGATTATTTGAATTCTAAACATTAGCGATAAACCTTGAATTCATTAAATTGCCTTCACTTACTAAGAAAATCTGTTATCAAATGTATTTTTTAAAACTTCTAGCTTTAACAAATGGTTGTTGGAAAAGAAATATGGCAAATGTTTCTAATACCACATACTTTAATATGATCGTCTGAACCCTTAATTCAAATTAGTAAATCTAATTTCTGGATATTGTTTTGTTAAAAATCAGCGTGAATACATTTGTTAAATATGCTCTGATAAGCGCGTTATATTCTGCTTTATTTTCATAGGCTGAAGGCTTTTACTGGCGCTCATCAATAGTTGCATTCTCTGAAAAAAATATGAAATTTCTTTTTTTTTTTTGCTTCATGTTAAAATCAAAATGACGCAAACAACTTTTAATAAATAAAATCAAAAATTGAAATAAATCCTATGATTGATACAGATTTTTGAAAAATTTAATTATATGTTTGTGAAAAAAATAGTCATTATTGCTATGTTCAATAATATTGGATTAAAAAAGGTCAAGACAATTTATGAAGGACGACGAGATTTATTTCAGTTATTAATTATTAATGTTTTGCATATTCTTCTTAGACTACATAAACTAAGGATGTTTTTATTCATTACTATTATTTAATTTTTTTTTTTTTTGGAATTTTTGAGGAACTCTTTTTTTATTTAGGAAGCAACGATTTTAGCACATAATTTTACCGAGTTTTTGTCAGATTCTGATAATCTTGCTCATCTAACACTGCTGAAAAAAATCAAACTTCTACACTTTGAAGTTTTATTTTTAAGAAAACTGAAGGTAATAAATTAAATTTTAAAATTGCTTTAAAAATCTCGAAATAGAAATAAAAAATTGAATAAGAAATATATCATCTCCAAACATATACAAAAATCTAACGCCCATGCATCATATTCCAGTCAGAAACAGCTTTCTAAATTAAAGTTATATATTTAATGAAACTCGTCACAAATTTATGTTGGAATTATTCGTTTGAGCAATAAATATGTTTCTATTCCATTTTGAAAGGAAGTTATTATTATCACTCAAAACAATTTACAGAAACAGGGAAATGCTTTAAATAAATTATTAAAATCAATATTTCTCGAATCTCTCCTTTAGATTTGTATTGCTACAATGTTTACCGGGTTGCCGAAATACTACCTTTGGGAATCAAGTTGAAACTTCAAGATGTATTTCTCATATTTCCTAAGGAAATGCTTAAAATAACTATATGCCTGTCCGTGATAATTAGGTATGAAATGTCCGAATGGATGAATAAATGATTATTTTATGACACAAAGGTTCACGTAAATCTTGCTGCGGGAGTGAATATGTAATGAAATCGAAGCATTTATACTCTGGTGTTTTTGAATAACGCATGTAATTTTCAAACGTTTTCTGTTATGCCCCAAACTTTGAAAATTTAATTCTTTTATCTTTAATAATATAAAAATAATGTTTAGAGCTGCAGAAGGACTAGTTTAAGACAAATCTCGCAATCTGAATTAAAGACCACATTTCAACTTGCAATTTTTTTTCTACAATAGCGTGCGCATAGTTAGGGAGCAAAACTCTTGAGCTTTGAGAGAATAAAAAAACCAACTAGCTCTCAAAAACGGTGGACCTAAGTATCGAACCTGTGGCCCTCCAATTTTGAAGGCTAGGTTCAGAGACGAAAAAACTTCGATATTGAACACGTTTAGCATTGATGAGTTTTATGATATAAAAATGTCATAAAACCGGAAAAGTCCATACCAATTTATAAAAGAGCGAGAGTTTCTGAGAAATTAGTTTAGCTCTTAAAACGTTCGCTGCCAACTGCGAGATAACTCGTAGATTGCGTTCTTTTCTATGACTAAACCCTGTATGCTATTAGATGACACCTTCTCTACTATAGTTAAAAGATAGCAAAGAAGGGGTCATTTAATAGATCGATGGTCCAGATATTAGGCGAGGGTAATGGTAGTGAACGTGTTAATAAAACATGATTGATGATATATCAATAATAAGAAAGATGAATAAAAAATGTACAGAAATCAACACTTATATTTCTGCAACAGTAATATTTCCCATCATACCTTTCCTACTTTTCACATCTTCTCCTTCTCAGTAAATGCACTGGTCTGTCTGAGGTTTGAAAGAAGCTGAATGTGGCACAATGGGACAATTATAAAATATACTATCGTAGAAAGTGGAACAATGGCTTTCCTTGCTTCCTCCTTTTCAGGCTAAGCCATAACATTTGTCAGATTATATGTAAGGTTCTTTTTTGAGGGAATAGTTTTTAAAAAAATGTCACATGCTTTCTGAATATAAAAATTGCATTTGTTACAAATAATTGTCTGACATTATAATCAAAAATCTCTTTATTTTAATATACGTACTTACTAACAACAAATAGGAAAAAACATTGAATAATTAAATAAGGAAATACACACGAAAAACAAGAAATATTCCTCTGACGTATAATTAACCAAATGCCATTCACGCCACTTCGAAAAACACGTGTATCGTCAATCTAAATCTTGGCCAATTTCACGTATAAAATTAAAAGTACACTCTTCCTAATTTGGATTTAATTATACATCTCATAAGTTGATTCGCTTCCGTGACGGCAAAGCGGTATGAAATCTTTATTTATTCGTGACATAAAGTCACACGAATCTAAAGTCTTCCAACACACACGGAAAAAGAAAACGCCGACAAAAAAATTTCAAAAAAAGAAAAGCAACACGAAAGTCGTGCATTGAAATCTATCTCTTTTCTAAAGTAATAAAGTTACTTTATTACTTTAATTGGTTACCTTGATCAGAAAAAATAGAGTAAACCTAGATTGCTTTCATTATTTAAAAGGCAGTTTTCTGTAATAGTTTAAGCAATCTAATCATGCAATTATTTTAATCAAATTCTTTAAATTTACAGGTTTTATATAAAAAAATCAATAAATGATAATTAGAGAATAGTAATTATATAAAATAAAACTGGAAAATTTAAGTAATCATCATACTATCTTCTTCTGAAAATATAATTTAAAGAAGAATATAGCATTAATTTTTAATTTCACCATAATAGCCGAGATGGAAAGAGTTTTGATGATTTATTCAGTCAATTGGGGCCTTGAAAATTCTACTCTTTTCTAACATGATTAGGATATCAGCCAAAAGTATATAGAAACTTAATTACAATTGCCAACTGAAAAACTGTGTTGTGTGTCGATAAGCATCTTGAGTTTTTCCCTGATGAATGAGGGAACTGATGTTTCGATGTAATAATCAATTGAAAAGTGGATTGATTTATTTGTTTCATTAAATGTAAACAGTTGTAAACCTTACTGCGAATTATATCGATTTGTGCCGTTATAAGTAATATCTTTTTAACCTATCAACTCATTCAGTTTCTCCCATTGCCTTTGTGTGAGCCGGAGAAGTCAATTTATGATAACACTTATTAACTTCGCCAGACTAGCAAGACATTCTATTGTCGTAACTATTTTAGCATGTTTACGTATTTATAATACGTTATATATTTGAAATTCGAATTAAAAAGAATATTTCATCAAAAGTGCTAGCATTCTTATGAGTTATAATGCAATTGAATTCAATCAGTATCAATAGTAAAAATATGAGTTGATAAAATTGTCTGTTTTGAATAATCTGCTTCACCATTTTTTAAAGAATTCTTATGAATCAGTGAGAATTATATGCACATTTTCAACTCAAAAATGAAATTTCTCGAACAAAGGGCATCCAGTATAAATTTTCTTGAGTATATTTGTTGTAATTGTAGCTTTAAAATCGCTTTTTTAAGCCTGAATTACGAAAATTCATTGTTTTCATAATCCCACTTAATTAAAAGGTATGGCGTTCCTGTTAATAAAATAATGCGTTTCATATAAAATATATAGTTTAGTTCCCTGAAAAAATCTCAAAAATTAATCAATCAATTTGTTTTCTTATTCTAAATCGACACCAGCTTCGAAAACTAATTATTTAAATCTATCTGAACAATACCATTCGCAAAGCTATAACATTATTTAAATGTAAATTACATCATTAATATAATATAAATTTTTTGTTTGGAAAACGCGTTACCTTTCTAGAACTATCCATTAAGATTGCATTCTGATATTTTCAAATATTAATATAAATAGTTGGAAAATTATTATTAATGTATAATAGTTTTCATGTCGAAAAACTATTTCATGAACATGAAAAATTACTATAGTTTTGTAATTTATTTCTGGATAAATGTATAATGCATTGACATCTTGAATATTAATAAATAGTTGCCAAGTTATTCACGAACATAAGATATTAGGATGGAAATCCTCTTACAAATTTCCCTTATGAATATTAAACTATTGAAGGTTTAAAACTACTATCAAACTTTTTTAGTCGCAGTTTGGAATGGGAACAATTCATAAATAACAGATTAAAATCTCCATTTTCAATACAAACTTTAAGCAACTCTGATTTATAATTAAAATCACAAATATGAATGCTAAAATTAATTGAATATTTTATTTTTTAAGGTTAGAATCGTTTTCTAATTTATTTAACTATGTTATATGAATAAAAGATGAGGAAAATATCAAATATATATTTCGACTATTAAGTTTAATGAAAGTATAAATAATAAAGGTTAAAATAATTGAATTTTTAGATTTATTATAGTGAAGTTCATTTCAAAATATATGACATTATAAAAGAGAAAGAAATGAATACATACTTCTTGCAACCATAAGGATATCTTGAAAGTTTATAGGTGGCGGCTTCTGTATAGAATGTTTGAGATTTTTGATGAATGAATGCTTCTTATAATTGATAGAAGTTATTATCAGCGCTAAATTTCTTGTAAAACCTTTCAATGGGGAAAAATTATTGATTCTTGAAATAGAAATATGTGTTTCAGATAATAATACAATAAAATAGAGGTTCCATAAAATTAGAGCAGGACAAAAAGGGAATATGATTCATATCCAAAAGTGCATACTACTGCTTTTCAAAATGAGTTTAATATTTAACACTAAAATACACAAAAAAGATGACATTTTTAAGAAGATAGGGAAAGTGTTATTGATGATTTTCAACATTATGGCAGTTATATTAATAGCTTTTATTTCTCGGATACCTTTTAATTACCCGCTAATGGCAATTGCACATGGAATAATAATTATAGTTCGAATAAACTATCGCTGCATTCTTTGCCTAAAAATAAATATCTATAAAAAATTTCTTGGATGCTTTGTGATTAATGACAGGAGAACCAAAATGTGGATTTATGGCTACATTTACATCAGTTTCTGTACAGAAATCATTCGGATTTTTTTGGTTGTTTTTAATTTCTCAATATATCGAATCAAGGATTGCGATGGATTGCACTGGGACTGTTGTGCATTAATTGCTAAAATAATATATTTCGTCCTACTTTTCGAAATGAGTTCTCTACCAATGACTTCAGTTGGATGTTTTTACTTTGTAGTTTGCATGCAATTTCGATCTGAAATTATGATTTTACAGAAAGCGCTGAATTCGAAGAATAGTAAAGTGTACCGATATATACTTCAAGCTTATTTCTCTATAAAATCTAAATTGGAAACATTTGATGATAATGTAGGTTTCTTGCTTTTTATGATGACTTTATATTACTCTATTACGATGTATTTGATTTTACATATTTTTATCGAAAAGGATACAAATATGGACTATAAAGTACTGCATGTGCTTTTATTTCTTTGCACATTTCTGCCTTTTATATTTACGATGGTTTCTGCAACATCTGTTGGTGAAGCTGGACAAAGTTTCATCGGCAAAGTGGTAAAATTAGATGCACCTGAGTTGACAAAAATATTACAAAGATTCCATTGTAATTCTGAAAGTGGCATCTATCTCACCGTTTGGAAGATCACACCCATCAAAAGAGGATTCATTATAGGCACAATTGGTGCCATTTTTACTTATGTAGGTTTGTTTCATAGTTTAGAAATGGCAACATGAATTTCAATCCTGAAATATTTATTATTAATAAATGTTTAATAGTTATAAATCGTAAGATCCTTTGGCCAATATTAAAACGAATAAAAATTGAAATGCGGGGTTTATTCTTTAAACTCTGAAAATTATATGCGATCTTGCGATTCCTGTTAGAAGAAAAGACAGATTTCCATTGAATACTTTGCAGTTATCAATATTTATGGTACAAAGAAGAAAAATGAATTTAAAAGTTCGTCGACCTCAGTTTCACCAAATATAAATCAATTTTGTCCTATAAAATGATATTACTATTTATACAATATAAATAGATACTGGAAGGATTCCACGTCGCATTTTCAAGCTTTGCAAAGACATTGATAAGGCATCAAATTATAGTAAATCATTTAAAAGAATATAATTTATTTCCTTGTTATTTGTACTATGGTATCCGAAATTTCCATTTCAGTCATTATCAGAAACTCTTTCAAATATTCTTCATATTTTTTTTCTTTTATGTTTTGCACTGTACATTTCGTTAAACTACAATAAATTACTGAGTAACTGTTGAGTAAGAATATGTGTAAAAACGCTTTTTTTCAATTATAATACTAATTAATTGTAATCTTATGTAAAGACCTTCAGACACATTTTCTTGATGTACACACACACACACACACACACACACACACACACACACACACACACA
>JAPMOQ010052436.1:47767-128312 GCA_026543055.1 Argiope trifasciata
ACACACACACACACACACACACACACACACACACACACACACACACACACACACACACACACACACACACACACACACACACACACACACACATATATATTTTCCACATAACTTTTTCAAAAACGTTCAATCTTGCACTACATTTCTTAATCTAGCAAATTCATGGCCTTTATATATAATATTCTGTTACTGTTTGCGTTGTTTCCAGAAAAATTATATGTGTACAAGTGTGAAGTATTTTATCTGTATAAATGAAGTAATGTTTACTTCTGATGTATTTTTACATACTTTTTAATAATTGAATTTTTATTTTATTTCTTTAAATACAATCACTCTACTTTAAAGTGAAATGTACATTGGAAGATCCCACATTTCTAAAAATATTTAAGTTTACATAAACCTATAAAGCAAATGAATTTCAGAACAGTAATTAAATTACAGTCTTCTACTGCATATATTCCCAACCGTACAAAGTTGCCTTCTTGACAGCTATATATTATATAATTATGACATACTAGCATATATCGTCATCCATATCACTCCCTCTACTGTGATAGAAAATTAATTCTACTGGTAAATTACAATAGAACCACAACTACACTGCAATTTACACCTTAAATATCTGTCTACTGTTGAATAATAATATCTTACACAGAAGATTCGGCAAATACATATTTGCATTATATATAATTTATTGAGGATAAAGTCATCTGAAGTTTATTTCTATGCCTGATGATTATTTTGCAGTTTATCTTTCCTATATATTTTTAATCACAATCTCGACTTTTGTCAGGACTGATATCCATTCTCCAACAAAAACTAATTTATATTCAGAAACAATTCATATCGTAATACAAGTATTCGAATTTTAAGTCCCCTAAAATAATTTTCACATCTTCTAAGTAACCACTTTCCATCAGTTTTATCTTTGTAAAACCAAAAATTCTTAACAAATCTAATAAAATGATTGATTTGGAATTCAGCAGCTTTTCCGGGAGCATTATAGTTTAACAAGAACTATTGCTTAAAAATTCCGAAATAAAGTAAAATATTACGATAAAATCATCTTTTGTGACTATTTGTAATTAATAACCATTTGCACCAAATACATAATGATACAGACTCAAGAAATCAATACACCGTCATCTAACATATGTATTATAAATACTTCAACATATTGTAATACTTTTTAATAACTTATGCGAAGTTGTTACCAAATTTTATTATATCATTTTATTAAATTATTATATTAATTTTATTACATCATCATCTTTTGTGACTATTTGTAATTAATAATCATTTGTACCAAATACATAATGATACAGACTCAAGAAATCAATACACTGTCATCTAACATATGTATTATAAATACTTCAACATATTGTAATACTTTTTAATAACTTATGCGAAGTTGTTACCAAATTTTATTATTATCTTAACGAGTTTTCAATTGTGCGATTGTATATTTTGCCATTTATAATTATTTAATCTAATCGTTGGAGCGATACAAAAATTAGGAATTTCCAACAATTAAAAACGTATGAATCAATTACCTTGTAAATTAAATTTTATTTTAAGTAGTTATCTCAAACTTTACTCAGCACGTGTACTTGTATGATGGGTGCATGTGAAATAACGATCACCACTTACTAAAATTCTTTTGATAAAAGAAAATTAATTAACATTTACAAAAGTTGTCGAAACTGCAAAAGTATGCATTGACTATAGAAACTGATATTCTTTAGGTTATGGTAGAGTTTCAGATTATTTGGAAAAAAAATTCGTTTCAACAAGTTTTATTAAAATTGTTATAAATCCTTGGAAATATAAAATATCTTGCTACTACATCATGCTACTATACATGCTATTATGCTATTTTTAAACATAAAATCATTCTTGATCATATAATATTTACTAAAAATGTATATTTATATTTCAAGAAAATAAATTTCAAATTTGAAGTAAAAATATTTGAATATATAAAATAAAATCCTCCATGTATCAAGACTATTCTTTATCTGTTTATCTTCCTTTTGTATTCCAAAAATTAATTATAATATAAAGTAATTAAAAATTTAATTAATTTTTTATGTTTTTAAGACTATCTAATGAAAACATTCGCTTGGTATAAAAAAATAAGCATCTTCAAACAGAAAATTGCTAAAAATGAATATGAAATTTTGACTAAATAAGCTCTAAAATACCGAAGACATCGATAACCCCCAATATGTAAAGTGCTTATTTGTACTATTTTATACTCAAAATCCAAAAATTAGTTATAATATAAATTAAAAGCTAACCTAGTTTTCAGTGTTTTTCATTTTATCTTACGAAAATATTTGCTTGACTTTAAAAAAGGTAACATCTTCAAACAACAAGTATTAAAAATTAATGCCAAATTTAAATCAAGCAAAATCGGAAATTCTAAAAAAGTGGCAATTCCGTATGCAGAAATGTATGTTCCTTGCTCTTCCGCCTTTTATCTTGAAATTTTCTCAAGTTAATTATAATGTGTATTAATTAAAATTACTCTGTTTTTGAGTATTTTTAGGTGTATTTGACTAAAACATTATTTCCAGATATACAATTTATCTTAAAAATAAAAATATATATTGAGTAATAATAATTACTGTATTGTTAATTTTTCCCGTCCAGTCTTAAGGATATTTTTAAATTAAATTTGAGATAAATTACTAACTTCGTTTATCTTGTTATGGTTAAATACAAGTTCAAAGCTCTATTCCTTCAAAACAATCATTCGTGTGCTCTTTCCAATACTATAACAGGATTTTTAAAAATGCCCCTCTTTAGAAATAAAATACTGAGTTTCTTAAAATTATTTTTACAAACACTTCCAAATTAGCATAAGTTGTTTCAAATACATTCTATGAAATTTAGATTTTTTAAAAATATTTTATTAAATACCATAAGAGATTTTAAATAAATGTAATCTGCAAAACTTACAATTTTTATTTCATTAAGTAACGTAAAACATTTTAAATAATGCATTTCATATTAATGTTTAAGAGAAATTTTAGAAGTTCCGATTATTCAGAGAGAATTTAGAGGGTTTTTTTAAGAACAAATCTGGATGACCTTGGAAAATGTTTTACTCCTCTCTAGGGAGAATTTTCATTGATATTAACAGATGAAAAAATTATAAACCTTTAGAAAAAAAAAGAAAAAAAACACCCTTTAACGTAATTGACTTATGCCACAACGAGTCAATTAGAGATAAATTTTAGGCGGAACCTTATCTCATACAAGGTATCGAAACTTTCGAATCTAGTATAATGAACTCTTTCTTGCTGGTATCTTTTTAAAAGTATAAAAAACTAAAATTTTACTCAAAAAGATGATTTTTTATATAAGTTGAATATAAAAATGTAAGTTTCTTTGCATTTTTTTTATTTCCAAATTTGCATTGCATTAATGGAAACTAAATGGATCGGAATTAACTTTATTCAGTTTAAGTTGTAAGGCCTAAAATAAGATCAAATTTATTTAAACGTTAACCACGTTCAAAGCTGTTCGAAGCTTTAGGATTTTGAGACTAGTAGAAAAAAAAATATTATTTCTAAAATTAGCTTGTTGACGCAGACGACTTGTTAGAAAAGCGTTGGAGAATTTGAAACTTGAAGAAGAATATAGAAAAATGTTCGACACAAATTTGAATGTTTGAATAAAGAATCGAACGTCTTCGTCTAGGCGCAGATCAATAAAGTTATATTTAGATAATATATATACGATAACTCTTTAACTGAAGGTATTTTTAAAGAAGAGCTTTGAAAAAAATAAATTGGAAAAATATGTATTCCGTATGTATATGAAAACTTTCATATTCAATAGGTATATGAAACCCTTTATTTAGGTTTCTAACCCTGTATGGGATATTAATTATTACTATAATTCGTTCTAAATTCCTCACTGCAGTTATTTAAATATGTGAGAAAACAAATAATCGTTTTACCTTTTTTTCAAAAGCTCTCAATCAAAACCTAGTATCCTTCGATATACATAATCATTGATATATCGGCTAAAAATTGAAGCAAAATTAAAAAAAAAATAATTCTGAATTATTATAAAGAATAAATATTTTAGTGTAAAATCGTAGATTTTTTCTGATACTTTTATCCTAGAATTTTGGTTTTGAATTGTAATCTTTCCCATATTTAAAACATAAATAATTTTAAAATGGTTCTTCTTCACACTCTTTAGATAGCAGTACAGTCAGGTCTTTACAATTACTACAATACTAGATCATTCATTGTAACTGTGACTTTAAAATTAGGCTAGTTTATTCCTTAGATAATAATAAAAACTAAATGCTTGCCAAATTTTACAATATCATTTTCAGTACTATTTTAGTAATCACGTTTGGAAAGTGAATTTTTTAATAAACTAATTTCCTAAAAAATGGGATTGAAATTTTGTTTTTAATTTTAAATTAAATGAAAAAAAAACATTTTTTAAACCTTAAGCTCATTTATTTATTTTTTAGAAACTAAATTCAACTTTTCTGAAATTTGTTTTTTATACTTTTTGTATGATATATAATTGTATTGCTGTAATAAGATATATTTTTTATTCCAGCCATCTTCTCTTAATAGCCACTACGCAAGGTCTATTGTTATATATTCGATATAGCTTAACTCAGCATGCATAAATGGACGCGAATTAATTTCAAAAGTGCAATTTTAAATCCCGAACTGTAATACTATTTTAAGTAGTATACGCTGTATTTTTGTAGAAAATTTAGTAACTCTAAGCCATGGAGTATCTACTATATTAAAGTTTTGATCCGACGCGCACATACATGCACAAAAATATATTTTCTTTCATTATTCATTGAAATAATGTTAGGAATAGAGTATTTTACAGCCGCTCTGAGCAAAGAAATCAGATTATTATCCAACCTCTAATGTATTTTTAAAATAAAACATTTTTTCACTATGTCGTACATCTTCAGTTGTAGCAAATATTGAATAATAGCCAAGATTTAATGCAGGATGATATATCCACTAAAAATTCACGCAATACGTTATAAACTGTTGTTCATAATCAGCAATTATAAAGCTCTTTAAATCCCTTCTTTAAATTCCCTATGAGTATTTAAGTTTATTAATACTAGAAACCGATACTTAGACTATTCCTAGCTAAATGATTTATATATCGTATCCCGCAAATCTCAATTAAAAGATAAATATCTTATATTAATTCAAACTATGTCTCAGATGAGAATTTAGCCTTATGGTGTCAAGAAAACCTTAAATATTTAAAGGATAATTGTCCACTTTGAACTTGTATGGCAAGAGAAATTTGTAATCATTTTACAGATGAATGCTTCTTTTTGTAACTGCCAAGCAATTTACACAAATTGACGAAATTAAATACAATACGTTCCATCTACCTTAATGGAAAGTAGTTGAATTAAGCGGGAGATATATGATTATTACTCTAAAATGGATGATTACTAATTCATTATTATAATTATGCAGAAATCAGGATTGAGTATATTTGATGTTAAGGATAGATTTGAATATTGCTGATCATCATACAAAAGATAACATTTTATGCGATGCTTGTCATAATCCTTTGATTACGCTCATGATTATTTAAAGTGATGTGCCACATCAATCAAAGTAATGCCATTTTTGATAATGTTGTAATAGGAATACTTTTGAAAGAGAATAAACAACTTAAAGATCGTAGGATGCTAAATATTTATAACAGTATTCAAACAGAATTTGCTTAATGTTTAGTATTAGAAAGTATTTCAGATGGGCTGCCTTAAGTTTAATAATTTGCAGACGGGATTCCGGCAACTTAGAACTTATATTGCGTAAAACCTGCTAGAATGTGTGATGGTGCATTTTGTCACATATAATTGTGTTATCGTTATTTTAATACATGATTTAAACTACACAGAGCGTATTTAAATTGAATATTATGATTCATTATTAATAGATTGTGTTATGATTCATGGGGAGTAAGTGGAAGCTGAGGTATGAGCTATAATAGAATAGCAACCCTTTTTTATTCATAGGGTTTTCTGTCTACATAATCGATTTTTTTTTTCAATCTTTGATGGGTTAACCCTTTCAGGGGCGGTGACATACTCCATATGTCACCTTTTTACAATTTTTTTAAAACTAGAAAATCGAGTTGAAATAACTACATAAAATTTCCTAACGTTTTTTAAGTCTTTATCTTGCCAATAGACGGCAGCACGAGTCTTAAAAAGTATTCTGTTTCCACACAAAAAATTCAAGATGGAAGCATGTTTTCATATGATGTAATTTGTCTTCATTTTATTCCGATAAACTTTATTTTCGAATTCAAAAAGCTCATTTTTTTGCGTCATTCATGTTAAAAAGCGTCATGAATCCCTAAAACTGCTTTCATTTCATAAAAATACCTTCTAATTACGAGTTGCATATTTGTGAATTCGCACCAAAACATGTTCTAGATGCGCGGTGACATACCCAGTATGTCACCTACCCCCCAGCCCCCTAAGGACCTTAATTTTTTTTAACTGTAAATTACATGTCAGTAATAGGATATAATCAGATTTAAATAATTGTTTCGAAAAAAAAAATCATTTTTGGCATAGTGCCCCTGAAAGGGTTAAGAGCTACAGACAAAAATATTAGATTTGGCTGCTAATTCAGTGCGAATTTCAAATGAGAAGCAAAAATTGAAACTGTTGCTTAAAATTAAAAATTTATTTAGTTATGCATTGCACGTCTTTGTTGATAACTTTCGTCGCTTTTTGGAATGTGTTATAATTACATGCTCATAAACATCCAATTTTTGTTGACAAAATACAGAATGTGATTTTACATCATGAACATCATTAAAATTTTGCAATTTAAGGAATGCATGGAACGATATTAATGGTTTCAGAAGACCCAAGGTCAGAGCTACTTGACAGTGACAACACATCCCAACATAGTTCCAATAGTTTTTGAAGAGTGATCAAACATCTGTGGTTCTTTCCATCATCATACTGAAAAACAATGTCTTTAAGATTTGTCAATTCTACCCTCTTTTTCGAACTGCGTCATTCTGGTTTGATGATTTGTTGAATGTAACGTTTTAATTAATCGTTTCGTTTATTAGTGAAAGTTCAATGTGCAAAACCCCTTGAAAAAGATTATGCTGTCAGTTTGGTAGGACTATACTACCAAACTGACAGAATAATCTTTTTTGATGATAAATTTCAGCTTCGATAATGTCTGAAATGGTTTATTTTCGATCTATTATCTTTTCTGTTTTACCTTTTTATAAACTATCTGCTTTTTATCATCAATAATTAGTCTGTTCAGAAATAGATAACATTTGTTATGCTTCAGGAAGCGAATTACGGATGCTATTTCATTGTATCAAATGAATTTTCTTAATCTTATGAAGGATCCATAAAGGTAGTTTCTTGAGACAGTCATTTTTTTAAATATATTTTTAATGTATGTGCGGAATACATAGGGCTTTTCTGCAACGTGTTGTGATATGGTGATATGAACGATAATAGGCTTGATATGGGTTTCTAAATTTCAACTGAGAGTCCAGATAGTAGCTCATTTTTCAACCTGGCACACAATTTTGACAATGCCTTTCTTTCAAGATTTCATTCTCATATACAACAAATAACTTCTTGTGTGCTTATGATGGGTTTCTGAATTTTCGGAACTAATACAATAAAATAGTCAGAAATGAGCGTCTTGTTATTTTATTTTTAAAATGGATAAAAGCAAAACTAAATAACTAATCGAGGTATTTTTGGCAAAATTAATGGTGAAAGTTCAATCGACGAATCATCACAAATCAGTTGTTTTGAATACATTGACAAAACAAAAGAATGTTTTAAAACCATTTGTTCATAAAATCATCTATGATTTAGTTGCCAACCCAATCGATAATAAAAGGAATTTATTACCAAAATCTCTGTATATACATGGATACTGGTCAGCATTATCGCCACGATTATTAGGGAATTTTTCGTAACAGTGAACCTGATTCTCGATCTCCTCAACAAAAGATATTGTCTCTGGTGATGTTCCATAAAGCATTCAATCAGTTGTGAAGTTCTTTGAGTTTTCTTTTAAATACAAAATATGGTATAGTAATACATGAAAATTCTCCCTACTCT
Organism: Argiope trifasciata; assembly: GCA_026543055.1. Lineage (NCBI taxonomy): Eukaryota > Metazoa > Arthropoda > Arachnida > Araneae > Araneidae > Argiope > Argiope trifasciata. Next base: position 55,917 of record JAPMOQ010052436.1, read on the forward strand.
CCTAATTCACAGGTACTTTTTCCTTGTTGTGAAACTCATATGTAGAGGTACTCACCTTGCCTTACGAAAACTTTTATCAACCAGTCGAACAAGACCTTTTACAGACTTGGTCCTTTGTCTTCCTACATCTTGAACACAGCTTAGATTTGATTGATTTTTTTTTTAACCTTAGATCAATGGAAGAACTAACTGAAAGCCTGAATCTTCCAAAGAAATGAGATGAATCAAAAGGATGATAAAAATTATATCAAATCACAGGTGGTAAAAAGAAATCAAATAAAAATCAGATCTATCTATATAAATTAATTTTCACAGGGATTGTGTTAGCATGTTATTCTGTTCGTAAATAACTTTTACTAATAAATTCATTTTGTTTTCTACTAAGAAACGATTGTCATATTTAATGTAAGGATTTAATTTAACTCTACATTGGAGTTGAAATCTCAATAAAGCATGTTTCAGATTACAATTTACAAATGCTTTATATTTCATTTTATTAATCATTAAGTTTTAATATTTGCAGTTATACAAAAGTAGTTTAATTCAAGATTTGGACAGTGTAATTTTCATAGAATATTTTCCTTTAATTTTTTAGAATATATAATAATTATATGGGATATATAAAGGATTTTTCTGCAATAAATACATACACTGAGTGTCTTTAATGTATTGTACTGTATTTTTATTTCAAGTTATAAATATCAAATTTAAAATTTATTATAGATATTAAAAATATGTTTTATATGATGATAAGTTTAAGATACAGCCAAGAAAACAAAAGTGTAATTATTTTAAGAATAATTATATTTTATTATAAAAGAAATTAACAAAATTCTTTCAAATGTAGGGTTTTACATAGCTGCTACAGCTGAAAATTATGGATGAGCCTCAATTAAATTGTCTTCTATTGTTAAAAAAAGGTTGAAAGTTATTCTTAGATATATATTTTTTCCATTTTTTTTGTTGAATTTAAAGATTTTAGATGCTAGAAAAATTAGGTGTTTCCTGAAATGGAACAATGCGCTTCAAAGTGTTAGCGACATCTGATATGGCATCGTAAGTTTAAGTATTGTTGGTTTAAAGTTTAAGTTCAAAGAAACTTAATCTGGCCAACTTTAGCCTAAAGTGCAATTTCTTGGGATCTTAAGCACGTAGGTAGTGACTAACCATTTCCACAACCAATAATAATAATGCTGTTACGGATTTTACTTCCGTCAGATTCGTTTAGAATGTCGTGGGTGTGTATGGTGAGAGATAAACACAATGAACAGTCTTTTACTAGAAAGACAATGGCGATGTCTGTTTGCGTCGACAGTACAGATTAAATAAGGTAGATATTTACAGCATAAAAAAGCCAATTATTTACAGACGAGACGAGCACACAACAACGACAGCAGCCTACAAGTATAAACTACGTCCCAACACACAAAGTCGTCAGACAGGATTTAGAAAGACAGGGGATCCTCGGAGTCTTGCTCTAAGGTCTCTCCATTCAGCTGAACCTTTTTCCACTGTCTGTCGCTTTGCTCTATACAACCACAAGACTCGCTACAATACTCCAGCTACTTCCTCAATAAACAACAAGGCACACATCCCAGTTTAATACGATCTTGACTCTGTTGCAACTCCACCGTTCACGACGACACAATTCAGGACTACTGCAATTACCCTTCACTCTTGTGATTGTCGACCTTTTATAGTTCCAGGAAGCTTGGGCCAGAATTTTCTGGACCAATCAGCACCATGTGAGAGTATATCTGCTCCTAATGGAAGTATCGATGAAATTCTCTAAGTTTCGAGTATTAACCATTTTGTAGCCAAAGTCGCCAAGTTCTGCGAGCATTGATGCAATATCCATCAGCATCCAATGCACTTTATTGTAAATTAATCTTATGATGACATTATAAGTGCTGGGAAGCAAAATTACACATTTGTAACGATTTGTAAAAGGATGTAATCATACACATGTTTTCAAATATTCACTAAATAAAACAAATTATTTTATATCATTTACCAAAGGAACCAAAACTGAATCTTCCCTGATATCAAATAATGTATACAAAGTCTCACTGCATACATAAATTGCAATCGCATCAGTGTCAATCTTTGTCGTTCTTTGCATATACTTCGTTGATAATTAATTTTGAACTACCCAGTAAAAAATAAATCATGTGGGAGAAAGGACAATAAATTTGTAAATGTAAAAATTTTGTACAGCGTTTATGGTATATCATTACTCCTTTCTGAGGATTTGGATATAAAAAACAATATTGTATATTTCGAGGAACCTAAATTTCCTACATCGCTATCATCCAAATCCATTCATTTCTCAAACTATTTAAGTTCCAATTCATCCACAAAGACATCCGCATCCACACATCTATTTCAAACTTACCAAAGCTAAGTGGACATGGGATTACTGGAGATTTCAATAATCATACGAACTTGTCCTGTATTTCTCCTGCCTCTAAAGTGCTCTAGTTACACTAAGGATTAGAATCATAGAATCTTCCGGATTGGAACTTACTGAGCTTAATCTCTTGAGAATGCACCGACCACCTGCGGATACTTGAAGAGAGGATTTCCTGAATTTATATTAATAGGTTGCAATCGGATGTTCTATTTAGGTAACAGTTAAGAGTATTTAAGGTTTACTTTGTATCAGACAAGAAAGTTTACTGGCTCTGGTCTGTATGGACAAATGCCTAGAAACAAACAGAATATAATCCAAATTAAAAAATGACTTTCAAATTTATTAATTTAAATTTGTGTTTTTTTATTGTTTCTAAACTGTAGCAACGAGAATATAAAAAAATAAATTTATATAAAAAACATAAAAGTTGTTTCAAAGGTTTTTTTTAACTTTCAAATTATCTGAACCTAGGCTGAACCTAAATGAAATTTGAAAGAACATGCCCTTAAATCCAAAATTTCAATATTAAACCATTCAAATCCAGTGATTCTAATAAAACGGTATATCTTATTGATTCTAAAAAAAGTGAAATAAATTCTAACATCTTTTCAAATTTCTAATTTTTAGATTCCCATTTCTGCAATCTTTTCATTGAGTTCCAATGAGAAAATAACGAGTTCGCTGCTACAAAAAGTTTAATCAAAGATGAATATTTTTTTTCCATTTTTCTTAAACCCTCTTCATTCTTTTCTCCCCAAATAATTCATCCATTTTTCTTTGATGGCCCCTGATATCTCCAGGGTTGAACCTAAATAAGATTTTCTATAAGGGAATTTTATACCATGAGGTTTCATCTTCTGCGACAAAGCAGATATTAAAGAGAAATCATTACAGCGTCAGAATCATCTGCAAACTCACAAAAGTTTGTGAGAATCGTATGACTTTGGACCAATCAGCGAAGGAAAGCTATCTTGAATATCATCGTTATTTTCCCCAGGCGATCATTTGATTGCAACTCTACTTTGATAAAGACCAGTCGATATTATTCAATAGATAAGTTCAATTTTCCTGACTCGTGTATTCGCAATGTTCGTTATCTACACTTGTTAGTTCTTTAAAAAAAGGTATACCTGATATTTTAAATTAAAACTTGAAAAGAGATACCCATATTTATTAGAATATTTGTACGAAGACACAGTTATATGCAGATAACATAATATTGCTATAATTCCTGAAAAAAAGTCCCTTTTCAAAACACAAAAAGGAATTTGGCTCTAATTTATTAATTCAAGATTTAAATCAGCGAGGAATGGTTTTTAAGAATCTTTCTCGTATATGCTTTTTAAAAAGAATTTTCTTTTTTTCTCAAATAAAATTGGAAATATCGGGCAAGATTGTGATCTCCTTGAGTATTAAGATTTTTATTTTCAAAGTCCCTGAAATGAGGAATCTGTGCACTTTATTATAGTAAGCCATATTACTGACTCTCCGTCCCACCCGAAGGAATTCGGCAATAAATACTGAATAAACCGGGCCGCCACTATAGCAACACTAGCAAGTACTGTAGTTGAGTCCTAAGGGCCATTACAAGCCACGGTACAACCCTCACCATATAAAGTACGTCCCATCATCGATGGGAGGATTCAGATCCCCCACCTTTAATGTACCCACAAGGTTGGTGAGATCCAACCACCACGCCGGAAACATCTCATCCTCAATTGCGAGATGTCCCCCTGGGGAACATCTTAGCATAGTAAGGTGAACCGAATGTACTCAGGAAAAGCCTTCTTCCTGTAGAATGAAACCACAATTTGGTACAGAAATACATAAACAAACCACGACAAATTGCAAATTTCTTTCATTTAAGCCATTATGTTTTTGACAAGTATTCAAAAGTATAAATTGACAAACCAAAAACTTTTGTTTCATCTTTAAAAAAAATTAACGATACTTTCATATTATATTCTAGAAATGTGCATCAAATTTATATCATGTATTTTTTAATTTTATCATTTTTACGTAACTGTAGATGTGCAAAAGACACATGATTAACCCCTCGGCAACTGTGGTCAAAACTTTGATAGATTGTGATGTTAAGCCCAAATGCTTCCTCTTAAGTGCTTAACCTCATAGGAAATTCTTTAGGCATAAATCGTATGAATGAATTTCATTTGAAATATGATAGAAATTTTGTAAATAATCGCATAATGAATTATTTCAATTAATTAAAAGCATTTCTATCATTGAAATAGAAATATAAAAATTGAACCAATTTTTGCTTCTGATTTAGAATGGTTTGAACGTGAAATATGACAAAATGTAGGCTTGAAATTATTTTGATAAATTTAATTTTGTATCCTTTTAAACATTGTATGCGAAGAAGTAAGACATTATCGGGTTGGTACAAAATTATCAGGGTATCTTTGGTGTGTTATATTTTAGTATAAATTTGCAATATTTTATAAATTTTTGTATGAAAATATTCTTATTTAATTAAAAATGTGTGTCAGTAACAATTCTCATATTAGGTATGTTATATTATATCAATTTGAGGAAGGGTGGAAAGCAGAGTAATCATTTTGCGACCTGAATGAGTTAACGTTAAGTACACAGTCATAGGAATTTGATGCAGGGAATTGTGTTTCCGCTTCAAATCTTGTGATTCTAACTCGCAAATAAACCAAGGAAGGGTCGGCCATCGGAGTTTGATGATCAGGCACTTTTGGCAGTCAAAGAAGAGAACAAAAGTTTGACAACTCGAAAGCTAACTGGCAACTTCAATGTAGACTATTCAACTACCGTTCGGTTATTGAAGCAGATGGTGACTACGCTCTGGATTAATTATTAGGTTGGTGCGTATGAAATGTCGGATTCTCTTTACATGCGGACGTTTGTCTCCCTGTTTTTGTTATACTTTTGTCTTTGGCATAACCTCATTCATAGTCGTATTGTCCATTGCCAGAGACTCATTTCAGCAAAATAGGTTTTCTCGAAGGTCTTCCCTTTTGTTTTTTCTTTTGAGTTTATTGCCGATATGAATTCTGCCGACATTCGCGTCATTTTCTTATATGAGTACAAACTTGGTAATAGTGCTGCAAAAGCTGCACGCAACATAAACCAAGCGTTTGGGGAGAATACGGTTAACGATCGGAAAGTGCAGCGTTGGTTCGAAAAATTTCGGACTGGCGATTTTTCACTGCAAAATGAGCCTCGCGGAAGACCCAAAACGTCTGTGAAGAATGATGACCTGAAGGCTCTAGTGGAAGCGGATCCAGCCGTATCCACGAGGGAACTTGCTATCAGGATGAAAGTTGACCATACAACGATATTGAGACACCTTTCTGAGATTGGCAAGGTTAAGAAGATGGACAAGTGGGTACCGCACGCACTGACAGAGCGAAATAAGCTGGAACGAACTGGAATATGAAGTTTTGCAGCATCCACCATATTCACCGGATCTCTCGCCGACCGATTTTCATTTTTACAAGCATTTAGAGCTGTTTTTAAGGGGCAAACACTATGAAAATGAAGACAGTCTAAAAAACTCGATATCAGAGTTTATTAATTCTAAAGACCAAAATTTTTTTAAGACAGGCATCTACGCTTTAAAATCTCGTTGGGAGAAGTGTATTGAAGCGAATGGGAAGCTGTTTATTCCCTCGTGAATAAACAGCTTTTGAAGAAAGATACGCAGTTTTATACAATCACTTAAGAATCCGACATTTCATACGCACCAACCTAATAATTAACAAAAAATACTGTTTGAATTTCTGCTTCCTTTTTTGTTATCAACAGAGTTCAAAAATGCCTGATGATTATGCACCAATCCAATATATTGCTTATTTTTTAGGTACTCACTTATAGTCTTTAAAATTCATTTCTCAATTCATAATTGGATGCCCAGATGTCTTTACCTTTTTCTACAGGAGGAAGATATAAATGTTAGCACTTATTAATAGTAAAAAAATTATTGTTTTAAGACTTATGTTCTCACAAAACTACTCAGATAATAGTTATTTTGATGTTCAGAATTCTTATGGAGATAAAGTAAATAATTAACTTAAAATCTTCGAATGTAGGCATTAGAATAGCAATAAGTAAAGGAAATAACGATCGATATTATCCTACGAATGAAATTCGAATGTTTAATAATATAGAAATCCACATACACCAATTAAATTCTTATAATCTACAATTAAAAAGAAATATATGATATTGTTAGTAAAAAATAGATCAAATGCATTACAAATTTGAATGTAAAAAATTATCTTTATTTTACATTGATTAATTACTTTTGCATAAATAAAAAAAACAGCTCTGTACAAGTTGAAAATACGAATATCAATAAATCTACAACAACTCTGGAGCATATCTGAGGAATATATAAAACAAAGTGTAGAAAAGCAGAAACAATGGTATCACAAAGAATTGGTAAAAGATAAAATGCGAAGATCTTTTATTGATAGAGTCGGGAATGTGACTCGAAGTTGCTCTAAACGCCTCAGGGGCCATTCAATTAATGTTGTTTTCGAGACCCCAACTACTCCCGAATGGCCAATGAAACTGCCCATTTATCTGACACCTTCCGATAGAAATATCCTCTTAAGATTTCTTCAAATTGTTGCTTGAAAAATCCCCCAAACTCGAGGAGTTGTATATATTGTTTTGTTGTTGTGAAAGAAATTGTTGAATGACTTAATGAACTCCATAAAGATTATCTTGATGACACTAATCTTTTGAAAAGTTCATTTTATGTCATTTTTCAATGAGTTTTGGATGAAATAAAATATATTAGATAGGGTAGCATGCTAGAATAAATTTAATTTTAACTGATAAGAACCAAAGCGAAAGAGTTCTATATATATCTCTCTATTCAAGAATCAGAAGAAAAAAAACACACAAAACCTAGCGTTTTCTTTAAACCAATTATTTTTGAAATTTTATCAATAAATAGTGAAAACTGATTCTGAAGTCATCACCATTAAATTTAAGTAATTAACTAGTTTAAACCAGTTTGAAACAATCACGAGACTATCAGATTACGCATGCGTTGATAATTTAAAAAAAAACGGTGTTTTCATTTCTTTTTCTTTTTCTTTTCATCCTTAAATCGGCTAAGTTCATATATATATATACCAGCGGGTGACCGAGCTCCGCTCGAAGAAAACAGGTATCGAAGCTAACTCGAAGATTTAAATTTTCAATTGTGATTTATCAAAACAAGACATGCCATGAGAAAATTTGTGAAACCATTGGTGAAAAGATAACTGGTTAAAGTGCACCATTGTAAACTATTCTAAACAAAGTTAGAGTTTGGAAAGGGAACTATTCTATGCAAAGGTAAAGTAAAGATAAAGATTGAAGTGTGTTGAAGTTCAATATTTTTGACAAATTTATTTAGAAAAACCAAACATATATACATACATAAGAAACATATTATAAAGTTAACAGCATAAACATAAAACTGTATTAGTTCGCCATATTGGCAATAGATGGCAGCCCGTTACCGCTTGAAAATTTAAGTAGCCATTATGGCGAACTAATAAAGTTTGAAAATATCCTATCTGTAACTCCGAACTGCTCGACCGTAGCGCTTCAAAACCGCATCCAATCGATTCCTCGTGGCCAAAAACCCCAGACCCCCAAGTTTACCAGAGTTTATTAATTCTGGGGCGATTTTCGACTTGGCAACCATTCCTCGTATTATAGTATTATATATATATATATTGATTGATTGGTTGACAAAGGATTAATTAAAGCAAATGATGTCTTAAAAGTAGTAATGCTCTCACATTATGAGTTGACATTAATGATTGTAGATTTAATTTTTTATTTTGGTTATTTTTTTCGTGTTTGAGGAATTTATAATGTTTATACAGACTTTATAAATACCCTATATAAAAAAAACCAAAAAAAAATTAAACAATTGCGAGTTTTTTTCTGTTAAGATCATTCAAATCTCTCTCTTTCATTTGATATTCTTCTTATAAAAGATTACTGTGTAATGAAACCTCTTCATTGGGACAGAAAAATGATTAGCTGTTATTCTCGAGAGAGAATAAAATAAACGAAACAGTTGCAAACTCATGTATGGCCACCCAATGGAACTGAGGAGGAATCCTTTCTTCAAATGGATGTCAAGATAGAGGGTGACCCTCATAAAACACAGGAAATGACGGATTTATAACTTACACCGGAGAAAGGTTTCCAGCAAAAACGAAGATAAAGTAGAGAAAGGGCTGGCGCAAATTGAGGTCGAAATATATTCTGATTGTTTCCCACCCAAATTCAAGTGAAGGGAGAGCAAAAATTTCTATCATAAATGGAATTATTCTCTTAGGTAGCCGAAAGAATTCGAATTTCAAAACGCGATGGATAACTATGGTGCAGAAAAGTAATTCTTATTGAACTTTTAGTTGTTATATGGCAACGTTTTCAGTTTGGATAGATATGTAATGCCTCGGAATTCTTTCATTCTGTCATCAATTTTGTAAAGAAACTTGCTTATCATCTTGCGATCGCTTGTGTCTACAGGAAGAGTACACATTTTTAAAAAAGTCTTTCCATTAGAAAAGTTACTGATAATGTAAAGTTTCATTTCATAAAATCTGCTACTAAATATTTTTATTTGTATATATATTTTTTTTATTCAAAGTAAAAAAAAAGTAATTTCTGACTTCATAATATATTATAAATTATATAGTTCCAGGTATTCGACAGCAAATCAACTGAGATTGAATGCATTTTTTTAAATTTATGTACATACTCCGAATTTTTTTAAAGTGATATTTCATTTTGATTTATTATAATTTAATGTGTCATTTAAAAGTAACTCTTAATGTTCTCCTAAAATTCACATACTTACCTTCTCGATAACAATGAAAGGTTGACTTTCAAAAATTAAAATTTATTTTGAACAGAGTAAATTTCATATTTTTAGTGGTGTCTGTGTATACTGCATAAATAAGTAGGACAGCCTTTTTTGTAAATTTTCTTTTATTTTTCTATTGTGGCTAATAGATTCTTATATAGTTTTTATTTACCAATGTTTTTATTTATTTTCATGTAAAACTGGAATAGCTACAACCATTTATAATTAGAAAGCTGAGAATATATGACTTCTAGAGTGTAAAAAGAGTAGGAAGATCCTTGCTATAATTTTTATTTGAATGGAATGAGCACAAGTAGAAGAGTAAGTATATACTTTATTAAACCGTTTTGCTCAGGAGATCTTATTTAGTTAAAAATCTCACTATTGTTTTAATTTCAGAATGCTTAGAGGCATGCTCTTAAAGGATTTTCAAAAGGGTAATCTTGTTGCATATAAAAATAAAGGTAAATATATTAGTGAGATCCTTCTTTTACTGCATGCCAACTTTTTTGGATTTTTAACTTTATTAAAAATCCAAAAAGAAACGAAATAAGAAAGAAAACTGGTCATGAGGGCTTAACCCAAAAGGTTAACGTCTCTTGAAAAGTCAAAAAAAAAAACTTGCTCATGAGCTTAAGAAGAGTACTGAAAGTGTTGCAAAATCTCAAAATAAAGCACGACTTATTTATTTGATCAAGCAAACATATACAACTACATCCAAATGTCTAAAATATTCGTTTAAAAAATGGAAGTATCATCCAAAGTGGAAACAAACACATATTAGTAACCATTTTTCTTGAGCTAAGGAACATACACCAGCGATTGCGAAATGGAATACTCTGAATCAATCGTAGTCTGAACTTCGGAAGGCATTAAATACCTCATGGGCTTAAGAAGAGCACTGAAAGTGTTGCAAAATCTCAAAATAAAGCACGACTTATTTATTTGATCAAGCAAACAATATACAACTACATCCAAATGTCTAAAATATTCGTTTAAAAAAATGGAAATATCATCCAAAGTGGAAACAAACACATATTATTAACCATTTCTCTTGAGCTAAGGAACACATACCAGCGACTGCAAAATGGAATACTCTGAATCAATCGTAGTCTGAACTTCGAAAGGCATTAAATACCTCATGGGATATTTTTTATCAAATAGAAATCCAGTCTTTGTATGATTCACTTCCAAACATAATATTTGGAGACATAAAAGCTAATGTAAATAGTATTCCTTATTATAGCTGTTTATATTTTGTTCTCTTTATAACTGACCTCTTACTTTATTTCCGCGGTTTTAAATTAGAAAAAAAAACAATTGTTTGTTGAATTTTATATTCCACTTTTGAATATCATGTTGCTAATGCTAATATTTTTTTCCTGAATAATCTAAAAAGTAATTCATATTAAAATAATTGGAATAAAATAAAATCCTTTTTTTCATCTTGTACTTTTTTTTACACAGTGTAGTATTCTTATATTTGAAAGTTTATTTAAAGAATTTTAGTCAATCAGCGTTTTTTTTTCGAATTCTGTTAATTGTATTCAGAATTTTTAGATTCTCCAGATAGAGGTGATCCTAGATTCATTTCTAAACAATAAAAATCATTTCAATTCTACTTTCTCTTAGATTGAAATTATTTAACGGTTTAATAAAAAATCAAATAAAACTAAAAAAGGAAACTCTATTATAAAACTTCACATAGCTTATTTTAAATAAAAATAATTAGTTTGTTTCATTATTAATAATAATGAATATGTAAATTAAAAATTGAAATGGATATTAGTTATGGAAATGGTTATTTATGTTACATATTGATAGAACAGGTAAATATTTTAATTTTTTATTAGAGAGATATAATTTCAAAACTGTAATCCTTTTTATTCAATAATATATATACAAAACAATTTGTATATTATACATTAGAAGTCAGTGGAATATATTTTTATTTATTGAATCATAATCGAAAAGGAATTTAATCTGAAAAGATTTCAATTTAGATATATTATTAAAATGGCGTAGCTGCTGTTACTAATACATCTTATTTCAAGAGTTAAGTCAACAGATTGATCACACAGGGAAATGCAAAATCATTCACCACCAATCACTATCAATTAAGATTTATTCTTAATCCAAAACAGTAACTTAGTTGAAGATTTGTAAATCGAATATTTAGTCCTTTTCGAAAATTTTCTTTTTGTATATAATAGAAAAAGTATAGGGTGCACCACAATGTTGCAGCATGTAATAATTACAGTTCCTTATAGAATTCGTCAAGGCGAGTATTTTGATGTGTAACATGTGGAGATGTATACCATGTATAGTATATTATTATAGTCAAATTGTGCTGGGAAAATTTCAAGAAACGAGAAAAAAATTGGAATTCAATGCTTATTAAGAACTTTCAATACAACAAATAATCAAAATATAGAGCCATTTGAATAAGTGACGAGATGGAAGTCTGGAATCGAAATCTGCTGTTGTTTTCTGCGAAACAACTGTTCCAATTTCTTTGATCTTGGTTACAAATGCTGCTATCAAGTCATATAATGTTAAGGGCTATGTGAAATATAATATGTCTTTTAAACGATCTCATAAAATTGTCGTGTGGATCCGGAGAATAAGGTGGCCTCTCTATAACATTGTCAGTGTTTGCAATAGAATCCATCCCGATCAATATGGGTAAATATGGTGTAAATGTTTCATGGAGTGCTGTAAGAATTACCACCATCTTGAGTAAAAAACAATTGCTTAATTTCCATAGTTACTTTTGATCGCCATGCCACCGTGTTTGTTGTGATGACCATAGTCATCTAGGGAAACTTTCATATTGAGCAATCGTCGTATGCACCATAATTTGGAAAAGAAGCGATCGGATTTACTATCAAAGTTCTTCGTGTAAATAAACTACGGCGCTACTGTCATGTACCCCACATGTTATACATGAAAATACTCGTCTTGATCATTCTATCCGAATCTATAAATATTAGAAACTTGAGGGGCACTTTGTGCCCCCAAATTCATTATTTTCCTAGAAATTAGCTGTATGTATGAAAAAGGCAACTAATGTCATTGTTTTAAAATTCTCAGTGGTCTTCATCAAATCATTAGAAATAGAAGGCGCTAAGGATAAAATGTAATAGGTTATTATAAAGAGAAATAAATTAAATTTGGATTGGAATAGAGCCAGGATTTATTATAGAGACATTGTCGCCGTCCTCTAAAAGAAAATGAAACTTCCAATCAGATTGTTCATTCGTGATATTCACCTCTGTGATTGCCACCGTTGAGCGACCAATAGAACTAAGGAGGAATTCTTTCCTTAAATGAGTCCCTAGAAAGATGGCTCTCTAAAAAGGAACAGAAATTATAAATTTGAAACCTTCAAATTATTACATATTTTGGAATATAAAGTATGATAAAAGTAGAAGAGTTGACACAAAATGTGATCGAAATAAATACTGATTATTTAGAGGCCAGATTTCACCTAATGGAGAATGAGAACTACCCTAAAAATGTGAAGACTAGAAAGTGTTGTAAAAAATATTCGAGATCTAAAGAGCAACGGGTAAGTCGAGGGCAAACAGGAAAATAATTTCGATAAGTTCTTTGAATCTCATTACATGCATTTAGATTACGATTGGAGCGACTGATTTGAAAGTTCATTTTCATTAAATAAGAAATTCATTTAAATAGAAAGAATAAGAAATTATGATATGTTAATATAAAGACTGTTTCAAAGACTTTGAAGAGACTTTCGAATTTTTAGCTCGTTTTAATTTATCCTAGGGAGGCATAATTTACTAACAGAAGGCTCGAACAAGGCTCGTCCGCTCACAACGCGACATAAAAGCAGAAGACAGTAAAAGTGAAGGATAAATGAATTACCTCTGTTCCTATATAACATGATATATTGATAGGAAAATAATTTTTCATAATGCTTTTATACTATTAAGATTTCGATGGGAGTTCTCCCCCGTCATAGATTTTGAAAAGGGAAACACAGGGATCTTTTAAAAGAAGGCACTTGCTGGACATTTTTCTATCCCTTCACGTGGAACGTGGTAAAGTGCAAATGTAAGCATTTTTACAGGGCTTCTCTTGAATCGATTTCATAGAAAAAGTGGAATGGGATCTGGAAGTAAAAGAATAATTTATTAATGAGGTTAATACGGCCTGAATTATAATAAAACTTTGGAAATTAATAAGAACTGAAATTGGAGTTTAAAATATCATAAATAAGTTATTTTTATTTTGCAAAAATTTTATTTCTTTTATTTAATACAAAACATAATTTAAATTTATAGTATATTTTTTTACTTGATAGTTAAAAAAAGATATATTCATATATAAACTATGTCATATGTAATGTTTTATAATATTCATTCTCTCGCTGTGATTTACACCATGTTCAATTGCAATTTTTGTTCTGTTTGATGTCTCTTAACATGACTTTAAATTTATAGGTCCAGTCTTAGATCTTTCTTTGTAATATCTCAATGGTTGGACTGGTTGTGGCTGGTAATGACAAAAAAAAATGACAAAAAGTGGCCAAGTAATGATTAGTGTACAAAGGGAAAATCACCTAAAAGCTGCAAAAAATGCAAAATTACGTCAGTTTTCACACAGTTTCAAGCGACTTTTTTTCACGATGGCGAAATTTGTTTTGCCATTCATTTTGCTTGGAGGCTTGACTGGCGTTTAGCTAACATTGGCAATATTTTGAACCCGTTTAACGGAATATTACCCAAAAAGATTATGAAGCTTTAGTGAATGTAAGTCAAACGGAATTGATTTCGAAATAGTTCATTTTGCTTCCTTTATAATTAAATTGATGTTAAAAAGTATCCTAATGTTCCATTGTTTAGTGTAAAGGGAACTAAGAAAAATTTTTAGATTTACCCAAGCTATTCTTAAAATAGATTTAAGAAAAAAAGACAAAAGTTAAATAATCTGTACGAATTTTCTACTCCGAAAATTCTTTGAATTTACTAGCTAACAAATTTTGTTTTAGGAAGTAAAACTAAATCTTGCCTTTGATTTTAAGTGTTAAATTAATATGCTATTATCCTAAACTCACTCATGTTTTAACAGCTTATAAATGTAAATTGAGTGTCAGTTGAGCGATAAAATTGATATTTTGCACAAAAACTTCTTTGGTTTCTGAGTTTTTCGTATTTACTATTTTCAAAAAAGTCGTGAAGGAAAATAAGTCTGTCAGAATTGGTTGAATTGTTAAAAAAATCTTTGTTTAAAGTGAACTGGTTTTGGAAATCCATTCTGAATTATTGAATCTTTTTTAATATAATTTTAATCAAAAAGTTTATAATTTTTTGTACGGATAAATAATTTTTTTTAAATTTAATATAAAGAAATTAAAATTAATTTATCGAAATCCTTAATGAAAATTACTTATTTTAAAATAAATTATAAGTAAATTCTTAATTTGATATCGCATTATGAAACTGATTTAATTAAAATTAAACAAACATTTTAGAAAAGGATACAAATGTCTATATTTTGTGCTCATTGAGAATGAATTCCTTATTTAGAAAAGAAAAATCCTAATTATTTATTATTTTGATTCCAAAATTATATGTGCAAGAATTCAACGAATAGAAAAGAAATATTTTCAACAACAAGAGCGATGTCAACCCATACACTTAAAAAATAATGCTATGTTATTGTATTAATGGTATTTAAGGTGATTCTTAGAAACTGAGATCACAAAATACCAATCGGGGGAAGCTGTTCAAGAAAATATGTTGGAAAGGCAAATAATTAATCTTTGTAAAAGAGATGGGATAATTTTTTTATTTGATTAAGAATTTTTGAAAATTATCAACATTACTTTGTCAAGGATTACTACATTAAATTTAAAAACAGTTGTTTTTTGTGTATATTATATATAATTTTTGCTTATTTTTATTGCTGAACGATAATTTCAGTGGAAATAAATTATTCAGGATTAATTATGCATGTCTAAATGCAATGATATTTCATATGTATGAAAGCTTGTTACATTTTAAAAATATGTGTCAAAAGGTTCTCTAAGGAATAATAACTGCATAAAAATGGTTCAGAGATTTATGCAAGCGTAAAAGCGATTAATATCTTATGAGTCGTAAAAGCAATGTAAAAAAGAAATGTAATGTGAAAATGTTAGATACAAAAAAATAAATTCAATCAAGTAAATGTCAAAAGTCAGCTCAAATTTTATTTGGTGGTGTTGAAATAATAAAAGTTAGGTAAAATTATTTTAATGAAACAGGTATAAAATCTTATTTATATTGCATTTTTTATAAAATTTTAGTACGTTTCCCGTTTTTGTTTTTATACAAAAGAGTGAGGAAGTTAAATTGGAGGACAAGCAATTTAAAATATTTCATTGATGTCTTCTGAAATTATTCATTAGTGTATCACCTTGTAATGACCTTGAAGTGTTTATTTTTATATAAGCGTGAATTTTACTATATATAAAGGGTTTCATCCTCTTATAATAAATTGGTTTCTCTCGGATGGAGTAAAAACACATCAAGTCTCAATTTATATTCAATTTCTAACCCATTCTTATTAACCTATTGTTAAGCAGAAATTTGAAGGAGAATATACAAACAAAACTTTTAAATTAAGGGGGAAAGGTAAATGAGTAATATTTTTGTTCGTAACTGTAATTATGTAAGGCTTAAAATAGCTCAGATAAATAAAAAAATTACAGTTTTTCTATTGATGTCTTCATAGGCGTTTCCACTTCCAATATCTGGAGGTTAGTAACTTTTTAAAATGATTTGGTGAACAGTTCATTCTTTAAAATAATTTAATCAGTATTTTGCATTATGAGACTAATAATTTTTAATGTTCAACAAAAATAAAAGAAGCAAGTGTGGATATTTTCTCCACAATTATTGGGCTTAAATTTAAAAGCTCACTAATAAATATTAAATAACTTATTTATGCAGCATTTTTTTATAAATTATCAAATTATAATTAATAGAAATATCACAAATTAATTATATTATATTAAAATTAAAATCAATATTATAATATTAAAGTAAAAACATATAACATATATATAAACACAACTTAGACATATCTGTTTAATTTGATGTTACTCCATGTTAACTGCATAGATAAGTTTTCCAAATCAATTGAAGATATCCATGCTAGTGGATATAGATAGATGCATTATATGTATTTATAATTATTTCATATTAAGAGTTATAAATTATAAAAAGTAAACCTTGCGAAGTGAATATTAAATACTGGTTACCATGAACAACTAAAATATCTGAAATAGATGAATAAAAATGTATTATTATAAATATTTCAACTGTTTAGAATTATTATTGCTCTGCAGCTGAGAATCGTTTCTCATTACAGCCTAATAGAATTTCCGAATATCATGAGATTTATTTTTAGATTTCCTACATAAAACTATTTCAAATTTTTAAATATTTTATAGAAACAAGCAATGTTTTCAATAACAAAACCATCTTAAGCAATTGCTTAAAACATATTTAAAAAAACTCTTTCATTTCCAAAGAAACCAATTGCGTTATTCCTTCATATAACACTTTACTGTATATATGTATCAACTTTATTACCATTGAAACACGAACTAGAGCAATTCTAGAGACAGCAACCCCACTATCTAAGAGAAAACGAAACTTCCAATCAAGAAATCTATCTCCCTCAACGTCACGGATGAGCAACCAATGGAATTGAGGAGGAATTCTTTCCGCAAATGGGTGTCAAGAAATATGGTTCTCCGCCAAGCAGAGCGGAAATGACAAATTTACAACCTTGACAGCAGAACAAGATTTCGAACAAAAACCCCCTAAGATAAAATAGAAGAAGAGGTGGCACAAATTGAGGTCGAAATAAATACTGATTGCTTGCCCACAGATTCTGGTTAAAGGAAGAGCGAGAATTTCCATAAGAAATAGAATTACACTTTTATGTCCCAGAAAGTATTCGAATTGTAGAACGGGATGGATAAATCTGAAGGTTCCCAGGAAAGTAATTCAATTTGTTCTCTGATTCTCCCGACTACTGCATTCGATTACTGCTAGAGTGATAGATTTGACATAACGTTGTGATTTTTTATTGTGCCTCTAACTCTTTTACATTTTAAGAGGTACTATTACTCCTTTTAGTTACATTTTTTTTTTCCAATCGATACGGTACAAAACATAATGAAATATGCCGGCGTTCTGGCATAGGGGGGAGCATGTCCTTTCCGTAATCTAGGCGTCCCGATTCCGGCATGGTTGTTCCTCTGTGTTCTATCTGTGAATTGTATGAATGTGCCCTCTCCCCTGTTAAAAGGGGTTGTGAAAGCGAATGTGATACATAAAGTAACCAAGTCGCACTCTTGGCCCTAGTTGGCAATATTGATCAAACCTAAGACTCTCATTTCGGCTTACTTCGCTGACAGTTTTCGATCGGCAGAATTGTAAAGTACCATAAGGAACAACAGCATAATAAAATATTTATCTTGGGAGAGTTATTTATTATTTACGTGTTTTCATTGAATGTTATGCAAAACACAAACTATGAATTGCATTATTTTTTATCCATGGTTGAAAAATAATATTTGGCTTTCTTACTTACTTATGAATAAATTTTGTATTTCTATGGCACTTGACATAAAAATGCGAATAATGCGACAGTGCGAAGTCAGTGATTTTAAACCGTTATAGCGTTTTTTGTTTTAAAAGCGCCAACTAGGGCCAAAGTACATGCGTCACATTCGCTAATACAACTCTTTTTACAGTGGGGCATAGACATAACATCACAAATAGAGAAACAAACAGGCCCAGAACTCCCAGATCACGGGGAAGACGCTCTCACCTATGCCAGGATGCCGGCTGAATATGTTTTAATAATATGGTCGTGGTCAATAAACAAATTTAAAATGTTTTAATATGAAGTTTCAATCAAAGTATAGGTTCAAAAAATAGAGTAGAGTTTCGAGTCGTAACACGCATGTAGGCTAAAAAGCAAATTAGCCATGTTATTATATGATGATAAATGCATCGTCCCAAAAATTGTATTGCTAAATGGCGTTCTTTTCTATACTGATATAGAAGTGGGAATTGGAATTATGCTTCTTAATGGAGCCGGTGTACTGGCATAGGGGTAGTTTTTTTTCTCGTGATCTGGGCGTCCAGGGTTTGGTTCCCGGTTCAGACATGGTTGATATTCTTGTTCTATCTGTGAGTATTGTGAATGCACCACCCTATAAAAAGGGTTGTGCAAGTGAATGTGAAGTAGCTAAGTCGTATTCTTGGCCCTAGTTGATACTACTGTAAAAAGAGGGATGCTAATTTTGGCTTAAATTTCTGTCAGCAAGCTTGCCATAAGTATCAACAACTTCTTAATGGAACAAGAGATCATGATTTGAAATTTGATCCTATAAAAATTTTAAAATAAACATAAAAGTCCAAATTTTAATTATATATAATGGAATGTAGAATTAGAATGTTATTCTTATTATATTCAAAGAATAAAATCGCGATAAACTATTTTCTTTTATATAAAAGTTACATTTGCATGAATGCTCGAAATGAAAAAAAAAAGACTCTGATAAATTTTTAATTCCCGAAATACAATTTAAATTCAAAGCTATATTTTTACGTTTAACTAAATACTATATCTGACGCCATTCAGAGCTTTCAATTCAAAGTTTCATATACAATAGTTTATTTGATTATAAATTAATTGATTATCCCCACAGGATAAAACTTAATAATGAATAAGCTATGAATGCAGTTTCTACATTCATGAAGCTTAGATAAAATATTTTTATACCTTCTGATCCAACTTTTAAGGAAATCAATTGTTTGAAATCTTCAAGCTTTCTTTCCGAATACATTACTTTTACGGAACTACAATTCCTTCTAAGAACAAATACAGCACACATATCTGAAAACAATGTTATATATTTTTATTAAAATGTTTGCAAGTCTTTACCATGCCATTAGTAAAGAAGAACACATGTTATTAATATGAGAATTCTGGCTACAAGATGGATATATGTATTAATTACGCTCTTAATTACGCTCTTACGCTTAATATATATACATACATACATACACAAATATTTTGTAAAATTATAGAACATTAAAAAATCTATTTAAATACATAAAATGTAATTAAATGCAAACTGAGTAATTTTACAAAGTTTTTTAGGAACATAATTCAAAGTTTTTTAACGAAATGGTTCAGAAATTAATAATATTGAATAATATGTTTTCTGGCAAGTATCAGATTTCAATAATTATTTTTAAAAATGGGAAAGACCCATTCCATTTAGAATTATTTCCTGAAATTATATTTAACTTTGATAATAACTAAGGGACATCATTTTTAGAGCATCAATTCCGAAAACTGACAGCAAAAATAATCATAATTGTAGTATTTTGATTTGTATACAATCATGCCTTTTGCCTTCAAAAGATATTCTTTGCTACTAGAGCAAGCTACGTTCATCTATTATGAAAGAGAGCAACAAGGAATGTCTAGAAATAAGATGCCACACATACACGGCCATCCCGATTTATGAATTTTTATGACAAATGACGTGAACGGATAAAGTGAAGAAGAGAAATGATTTGACTCACTCAGACAGATGAATCATGAGAAGTTCTAAAAGAGAAATAATGACTTCATTTCTAAAATGAGAAAGGAAGTCAAAGAAATCTGTGGGAAGAAAAAAAAATGGCAAAAAATATATTGAAAATATAGGCATCATCTTAGATTTAAAAGAACGATTTATGGATATGTGAAACTTTGGTGATGGGAACGATTCTGAACTTAGTGACCTCAATTTTTAAAAAAAGTTTTAAAAGAAAGGTTTGAATAATTGTTCGTTTAAAATATTTGAATAAAGACATACGTGATGCTCAGAAATTGAAGAAAGAATCTTCAAAATCTAGCAATGACATTGATATCATTTTTTATGTGAAACTGAAGGTAAAAAATAAACTTCTCTACAATATTTTGATTAAAAATGCAGTTTATTACATCCAGTACCACCAATTAACGGAAACGCCAATACTAATAACACCAAGTGCATCGAAGTCAAAAAAATAATCACAGGTTTCTGAAGCATGACTCAAAAAAATATAAAAAATCCACCCAAATATATCCTAATTTCTTAAATCTAATTTTTTTACATACTTTTGATAAAAGTAACATTTTTATGAATACTTCTATCACTAAGAAAGTTTTCATCATTTCTCATGTTTCAATAATTGCAATTAATTTTTGTTTTGTTTAATCATGAGCTTCAGGTCCGAAATTTTCTACAATTATTCGTTACACATTAGATGACTTTCATAATTTAGAGTTCTAAATTATCTATTAATTTACCTTTAATTAAAAATTTGAATTAAATAAACTGGCGCCATCCAGAATTCACTAAGACAACAATTTTTCTTAGTTATCAATACGTTTATAAACTTGAATAACGAATATAATATCTAGAACACATTTCAAGTGACATCAAAATTTATAAATTGTGCATAATAAATTCTAAGAAGTATAATAATTTGTGATATGGATGAACATGGAAATCATATATATTTATTTTTATGATTAATTAGATTTAATTGTTCATTTCTCTTTCAGCACCAGTTTGAAGGTTCACTTCATATTATTTAGGATTTATGATTAGGAGTAATATACATTAAGTTTTAACACATCGGATAGTATTTATAGATTTTTGGTAACAGTTAAATCTTTGTGAATTCTGCACTTTTGGAATTTTTTTTAATGAATTGTTAAATTTCAGCTGAATCAGTGTCATTTGTGATAATTAATTACACATAAAATATACAAGCTATCTCAAAAGTTAAGTTAATATTTCCTAGGAATTTAAAAAAAAATATATAAGTCTTATAAAAATTTTATTCTGAAAATTCTGCGAATTCTTTTCATAACGTTACTCCTCACCAGCATTTCTCCGTCTGCACTGAAGTAAACGTGTCATTAATCAATATTTTTAATTTCGTGTTTTCGAACTATACAGACAAGAAATAATGCAATTATCAATAAATTTTTAACTCGCAAGTTTCAATAACACTTCATGACTTAGATTCTTTTCTTTCTGAAAAAAAAAAAAAACATTTTTGGATTTTTTTTCTATAAACAAGAAAAATCAAAAACTCTTTCATAAACGGATGAAATTTGGTTTATTACTTTTACACTGTTTCATCATATGATATCAAATTTTGAGCAATTTATTCAAATGCTTGGAGAAAATCTATTCAATGACAATCCATCTGTCCAAGTAAATTGAACACAATAGCTACAAAATGTATTCAGCTAGATAGATAAAATTTGATACATTAGTTTAGAATCTAAATTGTAGATCCGTTTTAAATGTGGTACCAAATCCAATAAGAATATAAATGTCTGAATGCATATAAATGTAAGGGTTCAGAAATGTACTAGTTTGGACAGTTGGAATTTGGCATGTGATGACTACAGTTGTAATTATATATTAAATTTTCATTTCAGTCTGTTGGAAAGAAATGTCCAATATACATATTCTGTTTTATAACATCTATATATTAATCATATGTTAGAGATTAACAACTGAAGATCACACTACATATCATTAAAAATAATAGATTAATGTCAAATATAGTATTTTGCAGTAATGACAAAATTGTATACAGTTATTAATAATCACAAGGATATATTTTAGCTATAAGCAAAGCACGCAACTTTCATCTCTAGGATTCTGGAAATTAAAATTGGTACACTCATAGCGTTCACAACCTTCCCCCAAACGTACAATTTTATGCAAATGAAAATGGAGGAACTCATTTCTATAAAATATGGTTCAAGATTTTGGGTAAAAGATTCTGTTTTTTACTCAGTAGCTCACAGATATTATTCAATATTGTATGATAACGATCAATATTCGCTGTATTGATAAATATTTGGAATATTGCTTAATGCCTTATAATAACCACAATACAATACATAGCGACATGCTACCGCATAGGGGCCAGGTAGGAAATAGTTACAGGCTATGTGATATCTTGGTTTATAAAAAAAGATGATTTTTTTTTCACTGGATATGATTTTAATTTAATCACTTAAAGAAAAAAAAATTTTGATGAGCATTTACTATATAACTGCTTTTTGTTCTGAAGTTTAATAAAGAAAATTGATCTAAATGTGCTAAAATGGAAAAATAGATTAAATTAAAAATATTAAATGAAAATTAAATCAGGTTATGAAAAATAAAATTTGAAAAATGAGATTATCAGATTCCTCATACTTAGGTAAACCGACTTTAGATAATATTATAAATAATATGCATGCTAAATTTCTTATTAATATTTTTAATAGTACTTTTTGTAATCATGTTGAAAAAGTGTCAGTATTTAGAAAAATCCACAATTCGAGAGAAAAGGTTTGAATCATTCTTTTTTTTTAATGAGATGACTATTCATTTTCCTCCAAGAATTATTTGATGGTTAGTAATTACTTCTTACTTTAATATAAAATTCCTTTTTTTACCAAGTTTTTAACTCTTTTTTTGGTTTTCTCCCTCTAATGTGTTTGTACAGTTATCTACTGTACAACTCCTAAAAATAAATTTTCATAAATTATTTTTTTAATTTTAAAATAAATTTTAACAGAGATACTATAGGTTTTTATATATTTTATACTATATTTTCTCAGGCGTTAATTGTTTTCCATACGTCTCTTGTTTGAAATTAAAACGTTAGTTGGGAACAAAACATTTAAGAATTTCAGAATTATCTAGTTTCGCAACAATATCATCAGGAACAAAGAAATACAATCAGAAAATATTCTAAAATAATAGTATATAGTAAAAGAAATAAAGTAAGAAAAAGCATTAAATAATCTGAAAAAAGATCCATTTGTAATATTGTTTATAATCCCATTTTCATCTGCTAAACTGAATTTAAATGCCCTTAATTTCATTTCTGATTATCTTAAGTATAAATAATGATGATTTTGGAAAAAAATAAAATAAAGATGAAGGGAAGTAAAATAAATCATTAAAACAGTTTGTGATTGCCGATTTAAGATTGATTTTTCAGTATCAGGGGATGCATTAAATAAAATCATTTGATAATATTATGCACATAATAAATTTGTTTTCTTTGTTTAATAGAAATAAAAAAAGTTTCCGGCAGCTTTTGAAAAATATTTCTTGTAAAAGTGAGGAATTTCGGATGGCATCTTGTCTTATTTCACCTATATGTTTTGTAATCCCATTTTAAAATCTTTTATGTTATATATTTGATTGTTTTAATATAAATTCCTTGAAATGCCCCGTTTTATTTAAAAAATAATCCATGCATTTGATAAATATATACATATTTGAATAAAATTCAAAATGCTAAAATTGAAAAACTGAATAACAATGTACAGGTTGATTATAACTAAAGTTGTGATTTCATAAATCTACAATTTTAAAACTACTTGTCAGAATGGCTAGATATTTTAATAGAACAATCATGAAGGAATGTAATTTTCTTTGGTGAAGGGGAAAAAATACTTCTAAAATGTGCCAACAGATGCGCTTAAGAAAAGACCAAACAATCGATTCGTTAAATACAGGAATATTATTAAGCAAAAGGAAACAATAGAGTTCAGGGGTTTACTAAAAATTTACTAGCGATAAGACAAGAATACATGTTTATCGCGACAACAATAATAATAACAAAAATAGAGCTGCATGGAACAAATACCTTATTGATGGATAAGACATTCGATATTAAGGCATTCGACATCCATTCCATTTTGTTCCGCTAAAAATTGGAAGCATAAAACGGTTTTCTCTACAACAGATCGGACGTTATCTGTACTGATACAATTAATGTGGTGTGTGATGCTTGCCTTCAAGTCTGACAGATTCTCAATTTACACCTTTAAACAACATTCTTCAGTTCCCCTAAAAGAAAAAGTTCCTAATTCCAGGTTTATGTCGAAAGAACGTAGCGGCAATGTAGTTCGAAATTAGTAAAAATGATGGCTTAGTCTTATCATATTCAAAATAAACACTCAGGAGTTATACAATCACAGAAGTAGCACCATCTTGCATCAATACTGTGCGATCCACATGGACGTTGTCGACGTGCCGGAAGGACATGATTACTCAAAAATGCTACATACTGTTTGTCAGTAACGGTGCAAGTAATGGGATTTACAGGTGCGATCTCCTAGGAGAAAAACGAACCGTCAATAAACTCTGCCATTATGCCGAACTCCAATGGTAGGTATGAATGGTGCAAAGAAGAATGAGTGCCACAATGAAGACGTAATAGCTGTCCCTGGAACGGATTCTGGAGCACCCATATCCAGCGAAATTGCCTTAATACAGGACACTGCAAAGGAAAGCGAGATTCGTCAGATTGCCATATTATCACAGGGTCATTCGTTGTCCACTTCCATACAGACAAGAAATCGTAATGCAAAAGATTCATGTTCTTCTAGATCAGCAGGTAACAATTGTTGCACATTAGTTATCTTGCACGGATAGATGTTTCGTAGAATTTTACGCATCGTGCTGATTGACTAGTTCAGCTTTCAATCAATTACTGATACTGACTGCGGCACCTCTGATACCGGCATCACTATTTTTAGGATGTTAGACCTTCATCTTTCAATGACGCAGCCGAAATTGGTTTCCTTCCTCTTTCCCGTTTCGCGTCAAATGAACCGGTCTCTTCGAATTTAGCAATTATTTTTTGCTGATCATTTGTGGGCATTTGACCCGAATTTATGGATTTTTATGTCCAACCCTTCCTGATAGCTGTAGGTGCACAATCATCATTCTTCATCAAAAGCTACAAGGGAAGACTATCTTTCCTGATTCATAATGAAAAGTTCAGGTAAAGAGCTGGTGATGTATTTTTATGGCAGCTATGTCTACAACGTGCAAATCACTTATAAGTAATTTGCATTTCTCAAGACAATGTGAACATTCACAGCGGAGCCATCTATTAGCAATATTCCATTGACTGCTAAAATATTCAGCATTCCATTGATTGTTCTGCTAAATTATAAGGTCATTTTAACCAGTAGTTTCACAAAGCTCGACGATTTCAAATTAAAGTATCTCTACATAAAATGCTATGGCAAGAGAAAAGTTGATTTAATAGTTTTATATTTGGAGTATATACATTTGAGACAATCGAAAATTGGCTGGTACAATAAAAAGTATTAATTCAAAAAAATTCCACAAAGTAAAATCTTTTTACTGCATTGAATATGAAACATGAAACCTATAAATTAAAAAAAAAGAATTCATTGTAAAAATGTAATGAACTTTACTACGTTACACAAACTTTTGTTAGTACAAAAATTAATACAACAGCAAACAAATTTTCACAAATGGTTTTCATTGTGCCCACAATTCTTCCATACAACTGGCCCCGTTCAATGATCCATAAGCCCAAGAGGATCTTGTTCTTCAAATCCCCCAGATTTCCTACGCTTCCTCGATAAAAGTTTTCTTTGTTGTCAATCCAAATATCAATAATCACAAAGTGTTAGGTCAGGTAAATGAGGAGTCATCTTATAGGAAATGCAGCAATTGTGGACGCATCCTGATTTTATGAGAAGGCGCACCATATTGTTGGAATATTGTTGTAGAGAAGCATCCAGTCTGCTGGAGCGGCAAAAGTTTGCAACATATCCAGATAACGTGGTGTGGTTACGGAACCTGCCGTTGGTCCCTTACGGTGTGATGTCCTGAAAGAAAAAAAAATGTTCCAATCAAAAGGGTAGTGTTATTTATCATTTATAAAAAATGTATTCATTGAACTTTAAACGTCCTTATTTATGTTTTTAAAGCACATTCCGAAACTTAATCCCCTTTAAAACATCGATAGCAAAATGCAAATTTAGCTCAGAAAAAATATTAATTAAATGTAAAGCTCTTCTAGAAAGAAAAAGAGGCCAAAGGGCTTAACAAACGCATATCCAATTAATTTTCACTTAATGGTAATTTTCACAAGGAAGTTTTTTTTAAACTCAAGCTTTCTTCTTCAGAGCTCATTAACAACTGCCAAAAAAACTACCGATTATAAATTGAATCCAATTCTGTGATTTATATTTCTTAAAGAAAGAGGTATACACTTTTTTTATGTTTATGTTTATATGTAGAAGAAGTATATGTTTTTCATTTAGCATAACAGTGTAAATGTCTCAGAAAGTTAAATTTGAAAAATGTTTTTTTCCTTTATTCCAATTTGAATTGTCATGGAATTTCAAGATTTGCCCAAATTCATTTTGAAGCTTGAAAATGAAATAGGTGATATTTTCATGCTTTGAGATTTAAGGCATATAACAGCTTTCGAAGGAAAAATTATTATGGAAATTATGGAAAATTGTATTTTTTTTTAAAATTACCTATGGTTTTTAGATGTATTGTCATTTATAAACACTATAAACACACAAAAAAATTGAAAATCTGTAGTAAATTTTAATGAAACTTAACCCAAACGGTTGACACCTTACATAAAATTAGAATGCAGTAATCTTATTTTTCTTCGGTCACATGTTATAGAATACAATGAAGAATAAAATGAACCAAAATCTAAGAAAAATATTGATATACAAAGAAGTTAAGAGTAGAAATATATATATATATATATATATAATTATTTTTTTCATTTTAAAATTCACAATTTAATTTAAAAAAATCATCTATAAATGAAAAAGTATTTCATCAACAATAAAATATTTGGTTAATTTCATTTCCCATATTATTTAAACATATACTGAAATTTTTATGTGAATACTTCTATTAGCTTTTGTGGTATCATGTTAACGGTGGCGAAATGTTATGAAAATTAAAATTGAAGACAAATTTTAGCCGTAAAATATGTGTTGTTTAAAATTACCCTGGATGATAGAGTAGACCTTCCTGGAAAAAAACTGTTTGAAAAGAGAAAAACCTGAATTACAAGAAATAATAATACAAAAAAATCGCCATCCATTATTTGTGATGAAATTGAGCTACATGGTCAGCATATTCGAGAAATTAAATAACTTGAATCTTCAATTGCAAGGAGCAAATACACATATATTGGATACGAGTGATAAAGTTAATGCTTTTTGTAGGAAATTGGAATTGTGGAGCGGAAATTTAAAGCAAGAAAACTCAACAATGTTTGCAAATTTGAATGATTGTATTAAAATTTAAAAGGCTGAAGAGCAATATGTAAAAGTTGTTTTTGTAACCATTGAGAATCATTTAGCAATGCTAGCAAAGAATTTTAAAAAGTACTTTCTTGCTGTCGACAGACTGATATCAAGTTACAAGTGGGTGAGGGATCCATTTCAAAATACTCAAGAAGGACTCTCAATGGGAGATCATAGACTCCATAGACTCAACACTTCATAGACTTCATGGCAAGCGGCGAAACCAAAAGACAATTTAGTAATAATTCACTCTTTGAATTGTGGGCAGGAGTAGATGATGAGTTTTCTGCACTAAAAACAAAGACATTTCGCATTCTGTACCATTTTCAACATCTTACCTTTGTGAAACTTTATTTTTCTGCGGTGGCTTCTTTGAAGACAAAATAAAGATCTCAGCTAAATATAGAAAAAAAAACCTGAAAGTGTCTATATCTAATATTAAATCCTCCTTCGAAAAACTTTGCTCTGCAAGTCAGGCCCAAGGAAGTCATATATTTATATTTCTTCGATAACTTCTGAAAATATAATTACACAAAAACGTTTGTTTTGCTATTTCATAATTATCTTTTTAATGTTGTCGATTTAAGGATGAACAAATTTTCTCTGAATATTGACAATTTTTTAAAGTATTGTTTTTGCTGAATTTCTAATAATAGGTCACATTAAAGTCACTCAAAAGTTAAACCTGTATTTATTAATCTCTTTACTTGTCTTACTACTTTTTACTTTTCTTATTAAAATCTAAAGAACAGCTATATATATAGGAAGAGAATATATATATATATATATATATATATATATATGTGTGTGTGTGTGTGTGTGTGTGTGTGTGAACTATGTTTCAAGCGCAAACAGTGTAAACCTCTTAGCTTTTAATAATCGAGCAACACCAATTATCTAAAAAAAATTATAGTTATCAAACAACCGTCAAATTTATCAATAAAGGAAGAACTAATTATTTGTTCAGACTCTCATTGAAATAAAAGTACTTTCTTTGAAATAAGACATATAACTACGAAACAATCAACGGAAAATAAGTTTTCATCCCGATAAGTCGCTAAATCCTTCTTTAACATCTCAACTTTGTTTTAATAGCATTTTTCTTTCGGTTTTCTTTTTCACTTTTATTTTTATTTGCTATTTTTTGAAATATTAAACGTTTTGAAAACTGGGGAAAAAGAAAATAAAAAGTAAAATATGAAAAAAATGTTAAAAAAAACTTTTATATTTGATCAAAATTCCCATGTAATCGTAGATTTCTTCTGAAAAAAGTTCAAAGATGTTTAACTAGCTAACTCTATCTCCCAAAAGTATTTGCAGATAAAAAGAGTTTGCAGAATTCTTTCATTCGTTTCATTTTACTTGGGAGAATATTGCCAAATTTTGAAAAATATATTACATGTCTCTTGCATTTTTGCTTTCCAAAATGATAAAAAAATTTCCCTTTTTCCTTTTATGTGGGAAAATAAGATTTTAAATTTAAAAAATGCAGTTTTGAAAAGGTTTTTAGAGATTTTTAAAGAACTTTTAGAATATCATTTATGGTGGATTGAAATTTGCTGCTATTCAGGTGGTTTTCTTATTTTATCGATTTTATTTTTAAGAACGCCAAATAGATAGTTTCATAATCGCCAAGAAATTCAATTTTGTAATTTTGACAAACTCGACGTTTCAGAAATTTCTAAGACAGAAAAAAAAAAACTGAACTTGGAAGTATGGTTTTCTAATTGTGAGTAAATCATAAACTTCTGAAATGTTTTTGGTACGTTGTCTTTAAACCGAATTTGTAGATCCCTTTATAGAAACTTTGGATGAAATACATTCGCAAGAAGTATGTCTATTTAGTTACTAATGAATATCATAACTTCAAAAGTATCGAATTACATAGTTAAAATCTTAAATTAAGTACAGAAATTAAGTACCAGAAATTATAGTACAGAACAGAACGCCGTCTCATACCTCCGAGTCCATGACCATTCTAGTCACTGAATGGTTTAGTGGGTAGGTTACGGGAATTTAATTTAAGCACCAAAATATTTACAGTAGAAAAAACACCCCAAATTAACGATTTACAGAATTTACAAGTATATAAGAAATGATATTGAAATGAAACCGTTTACAAAGATTTTCAACCTAGAAATATTATCTGAAATAATAACATGCCTAGAGATAAAATGTGTAAAAATACACAAGCATTCTTAGTTCTCTTATTTTTAAAACATAGTAGATGAGGATGAAGTTGCAAAAATAAGATGGGTATTAATTTGACTAGTGGGAACGAAGAAAAACTCTGTGTGATCGAATTATCGAATTATATTATATATTATATTCTTATTTTAGCTCTTAGGTTTTCTTAGTGTTACACGATGTTGAGAACTAAGGAGGCAAGAATATATCACTATTTTTACATATAAATGTAACTATCCTATGGATTTTCTGCCTGAAAATTAATTGATTTATGACTATTTCCATCCATTCTTGTTCATGGTTTGGTGATGGTTTTTCATAGGCCAAGAATTTGTGATGATGTCGTGCCAATCCACGCCATAACTGCACTTCTCTCGGCAACTGGTCGCCGTGGCCTGATGCTGAGATCTCAGCTTCAAAACCGGAGGGATGCAGGTTCGAGGCCCGATTCCACCGAAGAAACGCCGAGTGAGCTGGTCTGGTGCACGTTAAATCCGTCGGATCCAAACGTTCTCTAGCTGATGTGGTGTGGAAGTTTGGAGAGGGAGGAGTGCCAGCTCAGATGTTTTCCTCATCATCTGGCCACAGTTCAAAGTTACGAGGCCCGTCCCAATATAGCCCTAATGTTGCTTCAAATGGGACGTTAATATAAGTAAACTAAACCCTCTCCGACATATTGAACCATTTGAGGTAGGCAGGAGAAGGGCCGTGCTCTGAGAATAAAATAGTGTCCTCTTTAATTTAGTTAGTAGAGTGAAGGTTAACTGAAGGTGATATATGGAAACCTTATCGACCCGTTTCACATTGCTCCAATATTTTTGTCATTCCTCTACCATGTCTCTCCAAAAAATTTGGTATAGAGATTTTAGCATTTATAGTATACATCAGTCGAAATTTTGAACCAAAAGTATATCATCAGCCGAAATTTTGAACCAAAAGTATACATCAGTTGAAATTTTGAACCAAATCTATCAATATCGTCTACTGAACTGTAAATGCACTTGAATTTAAATTAATAATTCAATAAACTCTACCATATAGATTCAAGAATTTCGGCATGTGAGCTTTATTTCTAAAAATACATTTCTTCTTCAAAAGTAAATTAAAATTCTTCAAAAAAGACGACTGAAATACAAATTCGGTTTTCTGCAATAAAACGGAGGGCGTGATATTTAATTGACGGATAGTTTCGCTTTTACTCATGCATAAAGACGGTGCACAAATGTACCAAAAATTAAATCAAAATACTTCGATTTATGAAGAAAATGACAAAGAGGATTTGAAACGAATGTGAAAAAAGTGGGGCTTCAAAATATTAAAGGTTAATAAATTTTACCAAAGAAATATAATTATATGCCATCAAAGGTGAATTAAATTCTTGATTATCATTAGAAATAGATTATTACTTTTAGCAAAAGAGTTGAAAGCGAAACAAGATATCTATCACACATTGTAATCATTGATTTACTGTAATATATGTTAAAAGGGGCATTTAAAAATATTGTTTGATATAAAAAGAAAGAATGGACAAAATATTACTTAGAATGATGAATTCCCTTTAAAGGGAATGATATGCTGGTGCAGCTGTGGGCTTGGGAATCTTCAATGTAGTTTGGAATGGTGCTTCATTATAGAGTAGTGTGGAATTTTATTTACTACGGATGTGTTCTTTCCTTTTTGTTTTAATTACATTGTTGATTTTTGAGTGATCTTTTGTACTTTGGGTTGCGTTTTTTTCTAATTTCATTTGGATTTGGCAGTTATAATTTGCTGTTTTCTATTTCGGTGAAACTCGTTTATTCCTATGGCTTCAATTTCTGGGGATTTCCGGGTCATAATATTTTTGGGCGAAAGTCACTCTTCACAGAAGAAAATCCCTTGTTTGAATCCATGCCTGAGGGTGGCCCTCGTGTAAATCCTCAGGGATGATTCATTTTTTATTTCTTTTTATATTAAACTATATTTTTAAAATTTGATTTATTCATCTGTGTTTTAGCGGTAGCTGCATTAGCGCTGTCTAAACACAGTGCATCTTGTAATTGCCTGGGTTAGAAAGAGTATAATTTAATTGAATTTCATTATGAATGCATTTTTTGATTAATTTCATAAAAGAGACATTTAATACTGTTTTACAACTGTCATAGCTTATTCAAAATGTCATAGCTTATCACCCAAGAAAAAAGAATCCTAGTAAAAGATTCACCTTAAAACACACTGTTGAAATCGAAAGGAAATAAAAATGACTCATTTCTGTATATATTGGCAACATCTGTGAAATTAACTATGCCGCCATTGATTTCCAAATAGCATCGAAGAAAAAGGAAGAATACAAATGGATTAGTTTGTATTTGCAATTTATTAATAATATATTTAATAATCCACTTTTAGAAGTCTTGTTTTCTGTTTCCAGTGCGTTTTTACATGTCCTTTCCATATACATATTCTTTTAACGATATATTTTCCCTTCTAATATCTGTGAAAGTAACCCTATTCAGTGTTAGAATATTCACTAACCATATTAATATTATTTATCTGGCTATGTCAATCACATCTCATCATACAAATATGAAAAGCTGTAAAGATAAACTTGTGTGTGTAGGGGGGGGGGAGTATAGAGCTTGCTTATAGGTTCAGAAAATTTCTATATTGCAAGATTAAATTTAAATGCGATATCAATCTAAATGCTGATGCCACTAGATACTATGCACTTTTTTGACATCTTTAAATACTTTATGATGTAGAACTACAAGCAACTATAGAAAATATATCTAAGGCCAAAGAACTTTCACGTAAAATAAGAATTTCCGAAAACGTCACAGATGTGGAGAATACTGGGGATATATGCAGCAGTTTTACTCCTGTAGAAAATATACCATAGAGTACTATTTTTGAAGATTCAAAAAAGTGTGAAAAATAGCAGGAGGATCCATTAATAAAAATTTTAAACTTCATTAACTTCATCATGAAGAAGAAATAAACGAAAACGAACTAGAGGTTAAAGCTAGGGGATTGATTCTTTGATTTTACTGATTCTTTAAGAACATGGTTGATACTAAATGTCATTATTCAACTAATATTGATTCGCTTTCATGAAATCGATTGTAATCCTTATATCTAAAATTGTCAATATATGTAATAATCTAAACTATTATAAATTCTTAAATTAGTATAAATTGGTCTTCACTATCACATAATGCAAACTATATTAAATCTGAAAAATTTAAAGATTCTCTGAGTTTTCAGCAAACATTCAAATCACAAAAGTAATTGAAAGTTTTCTTCAAATATCGATACCAGTTTCTGTAATGCAATCGATATCGTTTACATATCGGTAAAACTTTTGAAAGGCGGCGGACGTGCTGGCAGACGTCTCTAAGTAATTTCTCGAAAAGGATTACACAAAGGAAATTAAACGGGTACACGAAAGGAAGGCAGAAATTGAATTCGTTTCGTTTGATTAAATCTGATGAATGCATATACTTTGGTAGAAGACAGCTTTGTGCCGCATTTATGTGTTTGAGAGTACAGAAGAAGCAATGAAATCGCTTATTATAGCTCGCCATAATAATTAAGAGTTAATTAAAGAAGCTTCTCTGCAAAGGAGTTGAAAATATAGGAAGTAAGCATTTACCTGAGGAGAGCATGTACGTGATTTACGTTTCCCATTGACGCTACTGGGATTCGTTTATACTTAAAAGGGAGGTTGTGTTCATATTTTGAGAAATAATTTACTTCGTCAAAAGGATAATCGCTACTCATGCGTTAAATTTTCTATTTTCTCAGATTTCTTATGCCAGGATATACTTAATCCTTTATCTACTGCATTATGAACTACTGAAAATTCCTTCATAAATATATTTTTTTCTAGCTGCCATATTGCTAATTAAAGGATATACAAGAAAACAAATCTCCCGGTGCGAAATTTAATTTGTTAGAACTAATTAATTAAAGTGGTACTTAAAAGTGCCGTCAGTACACTAAGTATAAATATCCTCATAATAGAAAAAAAAAAAGACGGATGATATTCGTAATGAAATTTAACCGCTTAAAAATGTTAAATAACCAAAAAACACTCATAAGAAAACAAAGAAATTATCAAACTGACATAATTTTATTTTATACATAATAATGGTAGAAATTCACATTTGATGATAATCATAAAAACATTTTTTTTTTCATTTACGCATTTTTTTTTATTTATTCTGTATTGTCTTAGAATATTATTTGCCCAATCATTATAAGATAACAGAAAAACTTGTTTTCTCCAACACTACGTGTACCGGCGGTACTTATAAGTACCACCGAATAATTCGACCGTTAATCACATTACATTATCTGTTATCTTATAATGATTTGGTTAATAATATTCTAAGACAATACTAAATGAATAAAAAAAATGCAACACTTAATTTTGGTTTGATATTATATATTTATAGCAAAGAAAAGATAAGAGCGGCAATCCGTACAAAATGGCAGCAAAAGAACACAATGTACGTTTGTAAATAGCTTTCTTCCTCGCAAAATTCAACAGCCTAGAACAACTACTGTCATCTATCATGAAAAAGAAGAGTTAAAAGACTGTTTCTAAAACGTACCATCAGAATATAAGTTATGGTTGTTGTGCCATAAAGTTTTAAAGTGATTGGTACTTATAAGTACCGTCAGTAGATAAAGGGTTAAGGTGGCACATATATATTTTTATTTCTGGAGAAATAAAAAGATCTAAATATCTTATTTGTATTTATTCATTTAGTTTGCATTGCAATTATTTTTTGTTTCATTTTCATTTTTTGCAGATGGTTAGTACAAATTTCGAACTATGATACTTAGAATTATCAGTACCAGTCAAAGGTGCTAAAAAAGTTAATGGACATTCCAAGCAGAGTTTCCAGTGGAAAAAAAGAATATGGAATGAAAGGGATCAGATAATAATTCAAAATTCATTTTGAGATAAATTAATAAATCAAGGAAAATGGCTAAAAAAATATTACTAAATTGCCAGCAACCTGATAATTGAAAGTAAATTCCGATAGAAAATAAATATAGATTGAGGGGTTTATAAATGACATCTTCCAGTAATCCAGTAAGATGCATTTTAACTTCAACAATTCTGAAATGTCCCAAATGCCCGTTATGCAAAATTACAGTGGACGGTAGGTACACAGTGATATCACTGAATATCAGTGCATTTGCCTACTGTCGCCAGTTTAAAACAATACATATTTATTTGTAAAATCATACAAAATCAGATGTGACAAAAACTTACATGAACGATCGTGCGTATCTCTAAAATACAAATATCTGATCGGCAGACACCTATTAACGCCACAAACTTACGACAACAACTAAAAGTAGGTCGACGGGAGGGGGACAAATAGCCGAGGGCAGGCGTTCCCAGCGCCAACAGATCTAAAGGTATCAAACGAAATTCATCTCTAGTGTATCTCTCACATACGCGATCCCGCTGGAAGGTTAAGAAAGTTTTTCTCGATAACTCGAGACAAACATTTGACCCAAAACTGCAGTCACAAATTTATTAAACTTAATTGCATTGCTTTTTCGAATTGTCTGAACAGTCATCCTGTATTTCTGTTTCTGAATACATAGAAGAACAGATTGTCAATATATATTGAATATGATCCAAATATTTGCAAAATTAATTTTGATACACTTATTTAACACTATTGATGTTAAATATGTGTACCAAATGTTATATATCTGGCTCTCTTGGTTTTGAAATTATCGGACTAACTTATATTCGAACAGCCATAAAGATTTATTTCCCTTAAAGAGACTTTATTCAAAATTTTCTAGAAATTTGGATAATTGGTGCAATGATAGAATACCAAATTTCAACTATCTATTTAAAGCGGTTTTGAGCTGAGATCTTGAGTTTCCAACAGGCAGATGGAAATTTTCCACAAAATGGTTCTCTCAACTCAAGAAGGTGTAAAACATGGGTATCCGTCAAAATCTTGTGCTTTAAATTAAATTTTATTCGTTATTACATTTTTTTATATTTCACAAACAGGAAAACATTAAGAAAATGCGAAAAAGAGAAAAACTGTCTCTATTCAATGAAAAGCAGAAATATACAGATAGAATGAAAAAATGCCACAACACTCCACAGATAGTGTCGAAGAAATATTTCTCATTGGCGCGAAGAGCCTCTAGGGTTGTTCAATTAATGTTGTCTGCAACCCCATAACTGGTTTTGAGCTGAGATCTTGAGTTTCCAACAGGCAGATGGTAATTTTCCACAAAATGTGTCTCTCAACTCAAGAAGGTGTAAAACATGGGTATCCGTCAAAATCTTGTGCTTTAAATTAAATTTTAGTCGTTATTACATTTTTTTATATTTCATAAACAGGAAAACATTAAGAAAATGTGAAAAAGAGAAAAACTGTCTCTATTCAATGAAAAGCGGAAATATACAGATAGAATGAAAAAATGCCACAACACTCCACAGATAGTGTCGAAGAAATATTTCTCATTGGCGCGAAGAGCCTCTAGGGTTGTTCAATTAATGTTGTCTGCAACCCCATAACTGCGCCCGAATGACCAGTGGAATAGCCCCTTTATTGGAATTTCTGGATCGAAATATCACTTTAAAGTTTCCTCAGGGCATTAGTTCGAGAAATCCAGGAAAAAAAAGTGAGAAAATAAAGCTATTGTTTACTTGTTATTGGAAGAAATTGTGGAATTTCGGGTGACTAGGATGATTAATACGAGGCCCTAACAACTGAAAAAAGAATCTTCTTGTCTTTTCTAAATAAAGAAGAAATTTAAGTAGTTTTTCAGGAAATAAAGTACTATAAGAGATTTACTGGTTTGATTGTAAAGAATGTAACGTTCGGTTAAAGGAGCAGTTCAGAGTAGAGAATCGTACTTTACTGAATATACAATCTTTTGTCTAAAAGTAATCATATTTCCTACCTTCACCTTATCTGAAAAATTAATTCTGTTAGAAGGTGTATTATTAAGTTCTACTAATATGTTGATGTGCTAGAAAGCCATATTGATCTGCTGCTCCATCTATAGGATATTTGAAATTAAATGTAAATAAAATAAAATAAACAATTAAAATCTACATAAAACTTTTCGTAAATTATTACAAAAATACTAAATTTAAGAAGTTAGTGTGAGAAAATGGTATTTAAAGATAATTAAGTACAAGAAATTGTTTTAAATTCAGTTACAAGGATATCACGGTTTAAATCCCTAGAATAATATACAGGGTGGTTATAATTAAACATCCCCTGTAAGAAATCTCATAAAACCCAAATGGGCGAGCAGTTTGTAGCAAAATTTTGTATATGTACCATTCACAAGATGCATTCAAAGAATTTCGAAAATACAAATAATGATAATTCCAAACTGTTTGTAATAAGGCCCCCTCTCTGGAAAAAAAACACAGCAATTTTAAAACAATAAACGACCAAAATGGAATACAGAAACAATTTTAACATTTATTGAATAGTTTCTGAACACCTTGTTATCGAACCACATTAAGTAACTGCAAGACAAAAATAACCATACGCTATTTGAGAAAAATAAAAGAAAAAAAATAGTTCAGTTTGCAGAAACAAGGATATATTAGAACAAAATTGAACAAGAGGACCAGTTGTTAATCGCGTCCAGCTTGATGTCGAAAAAAGGGTTCCATGAGACCAACTGCATTTACCTGTAGAATTTCAAGTCAGCTGACTAGATGTTTCAACGGCAGATCATAACTAATCAGCTGCGATGCTTCGCACATGAAGCGTTATGGAGTTCTTCAAGTGATTCATAATCCCAATTACAACATGCCTTCATCATTACAGAAGGAAACATCGACCAAAAACATGACAACAACTGCAAACACTTCTTTCCCTAACCTATTTTAAAGGTCTTCTTCGCAAGCATGCAAATCTCGACATTTTTTCTTACAACAGACATCCTTTCAGTGTTTTATAGTTTAATACTCATAATTCTTGTTCTGGATTGTTAATATAGCTTCTGCATTTCGTATTCTATACTTACCGAGCTAAATGTAATGTTTCTCCGGAAAAGGCACCCTCTGGTGGACATTTTTTCATTTCACATTCATTTTGGACATTTTTTTTTTCGAAATTCCGTGAATGCATCCCGTGTATAGATTACACACCAAATTTTATTGCAATAAGTTGCTAAATCAGTTTTTAATAAAATTTAATTTAATTAAAAGAATATTCAAACATACATATTGCTTTCGAAAGGTTTTTTCCCCTCCAAATACAATTCTTATTCCCGATGACTGAGTTGAATAGTTCCACCGATTGTAGCATGAATTTGCAAGAAATGGCAAAATTTTCTGCAAACTTGTCTTAATATATATCTTGCTTGCGGAATATTCAACTTCAGCAACAATATTGTTCCGATGTTAAACGTCGTTATTTTTTAAATTGTATATATAGTAATTTTATTACCGGAAAATGATGAAAATAACTTAAAATATTACTCCTAAAGCTATTTTGTAAGATTATCTATTTCTTCACAGTAAATGTTTACTCCTTATAACGTCTTTATGTGAAACTCATTCGGTAATTCTACAAAGCAAACTCTTAAAGGAATTAACTCTTTCAGAAAAAGGAAAGTAACATTTTCTATCAAAAGTTCCCTCGACCCTAGCATCATGGTTGAACAGCCAATGATATTGAGGTGGAATTCTGTCTGTAAATGAGTGTCTAGAAAGATAGCACCCAGCAAAGGAAGTGACAAACTTCGAACCTCGACAGTAGATCAAGTTTCCCATCGAAAACGAGATAAAATAGAAAAAGGGCTGCCGCAAATTGAAGTCGAAATAAATACTGACTGTTCCCCAACCAGATTTCGTTTTAAAGGATTCTTTCAGTGACAGAGTTAAAATTTCTTTAGAATTGGAATTCCTCGACTGTATCGTAGATTGTACTCGAATTTAAAAATCGGATGGATAAATTGGATGATACTGGGAAAGTAATTCGAACCTTCTTTTAATTCTAGAACCTATAAGATTTCAGTAGCAGATTGCCAGGTGAATTTGAAATGACATGATACTATTTTGCTATATCATTGTTGCCTGATGATGATTCTGCTGATTAAAATGAACTGTAGATACCCCCAAACAAATAATATTATTTTGTAGCCCCCTTGCATTTGAAGTATAGAAATAAAAGAAGATTTCTAAGAATGCAGATATATCAATAAAAATGATAGTATAAGTCAGAAAATGATTATTACAGTATAATATAAACATTCAGAAAATCAACGACAGTAAGTTTCCCCAAAAGTTTGTAGTATACATTCCAATAAACTTGGTGTGCCAGAGAAAGCCCTTCGAGACAATGTTATACAATAAATATGAAATTGTAATTTTTGGCTTGAATCTAACATTGTTATTGAGTCCATCCTATCATCCTTGGCGAGCCTTCTGGTTTTTTTTCGCGATTATCTCTTGCATAGGGTTAATATTACACAAAAATCGAATTTGAGTTTTGAAAATATTAAATTATATAAGTTATGAGTTTTTTTCCCACCCATTGAAGAATAAATTTGTCCCACAATTACGCTTGTAGTCAGAAAATACCTCAGCAAATTCAATGAATGTAAGTCGTAAGGTGTTTGAATTCTCATGCTTACATGTGTCTGAAAGTACAGACAGACATACAATCACCTGTTGTTGGATTGTAAATTTGACAGATGCCGACGATGCAGACTGTGTACCGAATTTCATATTTCTAGCTCTTTTCATTTTGTTGCAATCATGCTAACTTATATTCGAATAGCCAGCCAGACTGACCTCCCCTGAATAGACTTTATGGATAATTTAATAAAAATCAGCAAAATTTGTGTAAGGATCGTGTACCAAATTTGGGGCGTCTAATTCAAGGCGTTTTTGAGTTTTATGGCAAACAGACAGACGGATATTTTTCAAAAATGAAGTTCGTAAGTATAAGTATTGACCCTTGACTGGGGACGTGCGGTCTGTGAGACTGCCAGCAATGTAAACTTTCGGTCAATCCTTTTCTATTTTTAGTTCAATTAAATGAATTGACCTTGTTGCTTCCTTTTTTGTGATATTCGATACACATGCAATTTTTCAACTGGTTTCAGTGGATGTCTTTTAAAATATTTCAGTTATTTCTTCCAGTACGGTCTCTAAAACAACTCCTCCTTATTACTATCAAAATAATAAGCAAGGCTTAAGAGATTGCCCTAAAACTTAGGCTTCGAAATATCATCTGATTTACTAATACTATAACAAAAAATGTTCCAGACACTTTTAATTGAAGCAGAATTTGATTTTAGTGATTTGAATAATTGTACAGAAGATATTTTCGATGAGAGTTCTCATTCAACTGATTCTGATATCTATACTCAAACATAATTGATTTTTCTAGTAATAATGTACTTTGAATGATTTATAAAATGTATTAATATGTCAGGAGAAATATATATATATATATATATATAATTTATAGGTGGATTTTTATACTAGTTCTAAACCTGTATGTCTGAAATGCCCTAGAAAACTGTGCTGTGAAAGTCACACAAGACGATAAAAAATGGCATGAATAAAGTAATAAGTATAATATAAAAATTAAGTATAAAGTATAAAGTAATATGTTTTTTGAAGAACATTATTAATTATAACATGTAATTTGAGAAGAAAATGTATGTTCCAATGCATTTTTTTTCAATGATAAAATATTTCAAAAAATTTATAAAACATATTTATGTGGTAAGAAAAATACATTGGTAGTTTTTCATACATAAATATTCATTAGAAAATTTAATTTGATTCTAAATGAAATATGGTCTCCTGGACCGCATCTCCCCAGCTAAGTCCTAAAATTTCCCCTCCCCAGTAAAAGGTTAAAGAAGAATGTATATGTTTTAAATCTTTTCAATACTGACCTGGCCTAAATGACCTAATCTGGCCTAGCGGTGTTTGTGTATTGCAATAGAAATTAAGATGCTTTTCCATTATATGGGCACCGATGAAACCCAACCGTGAGTCAAGTTGGCAAGTGAAGTGAAAGGCAAAACAAATGTCGCCAATATTAACAAACCTCAAAGAACCCGGTGAGTAACGTGAATTTGACGAATTTGAACGTTAAATTTGACGTAATTTAGCATTTTTGGCTAGTTTTCACTTTTGTATTTTGTAATTTTGTATTTTTGGCGACTTTTTATCTGTATTTTGATATCTACTTATTTCATTTTGAGAATATTCGA
Organism: Argiope trifasciata; assembly: GCA_026543055.1. NCBI lineage: Eukaryota > Metazoa > Arthropoda > Arachnida > Araneae > Araneidae > Argiope > Argiope trifasciata. Next base: position 96,830 of record JAPMOQ010052436.1, read on the forward strand.
ATTAACTTTCAAAAGTAGTTAAAACTGCAATAAGGCTCAAAAGTGCATACAATTATTCATTTCAGGCTGCAAATTTCATTTTCATCAAATATATTCTAAAACCATAATATTTATATGATTATTTATATATATATATATATATATATATATATATATATATATATATATATAGCAGTAGATGCTTCCGTATTGTAAAATTTAACCTAATTGCAGTTCTAAAATATAAAACATAAAGCTAATTGGATACAAGTTTTAATTATATTTTAGAAGTTTATTCAAAATATAATTCATTAGTCATTTAAATCCGGGAAGGCAGTTCATTAGAAAGGTGTATAGAACCAATCCTAAAATACTTTTGTGATGAAAGGAATAATCTTTTTTATGAGTTTGCTCCGAATAATATATAGCAAAAAATATAATGAATTTTGAATTGTTAGACAATTTCCAAGTCCTGTTTGCCTCAAATGTTTAGTAATAGCCTTGTTAGTGGAATACTAACATTTAAATAAAAAATGAAAGCTACAATTTTAGCCATTTTAATAGATTCTTCCAGGAAGAACTTATAGTAATTGTACTGCATTTCCTTTGAGTGACCGTTGATTGGAGTAAAATTAGGAAATTCAATGCACCACAACTCTATCATTTTTTATCTCAGAAGAGGAACAGCTTGTGTCAAATAGCAATGGGCTTTTTTGTTAATCATGACAGAGATAGCAAAAACATTAAGAACTCGGATAGAAATTTATTGACTAAAATGACATAAATATTATTCATTACGTTATTTGAAATATTTCTTTAACTGAGAATGATATAGAAATTATGATTTGCAATGGTTTAGAAATGGAATGTGTTAGTATAATAAAAAACAGCACTGCATATAATGAAGGTATGGAAATAACAACAATATGCAATTAAAACCAACCCAATCCTTAACATTCAAACAAATATTTTATGCCCTGAGAGAAAGGAAAAATTTTGAATTCCTCCCTTTAAAAATATTTTTTACAAGCAAATTTAAATTTTTATTTCATGAATTTCTTATCAATTTCTCTACAGGTACAATTGTAGAATATGTATACAATTAACTATTTTTAAAGTTAAAACTGGTCCTATAGGAAAATTAAAAGGTCATATAGAAATTTATTATCTAAATCATCATTATGCATAATTTATTCTTGGTAATTCAATGGTTTATGAATTATCTATGTGGCCATTATTAAAGGGCAATAGCAAAGCACTCTATGTAATGATAAAATACTTACAAATCACCTTGGTAGAAAATTAATACAAAAATAACTGCAAATGCTCCATTAAAGGAACCTTATGTAACATAAGAAAATGAAATATTTTGGATTTCTTCCTTTTAAAAATATTGTTTAGACACAAACAAAGTTTGAATTTTTATGCTTGTCAATTAATGTACAGTTCTAGATGCAATTGAGGAATCTATATACAGTGAAACACTTTTTTTTTTCTGAGAGATTATAATTGGCACTTCAAAAACGATTTTTTTATTCCTAAGATCGGAAGGAAGAAACAATCAAGGAACTCCATTTTCGAAATAATTGCTTACTTGTTCCATCGTTAATTCTTTCCAGTAAATCCGGAATTTTTTTCCCGTGCTTTCCTTTCATTTTTATTTTTTCATTTTCTATGAGGTTTTATTCTTTTGTTTTTTGTGATAGCAAAAGATTTGAAGGCTTGAAGATATCTAACAAATAAAATGAGGAAACATACTTGTTTTCTCTCTTTCCCTTTCATTTTTTTTTACTTGATAGATTAAAAGTTACAATCGCTGTAATCACTTGTTCCTTGTTTTTGTGGAATGTCGAAAAAATATTTATTTGATTTCAGCTCAGTATAAATGTTTGCAACTTATCTCATTTTTTTACTTTTATCTACTTTTATTTCAGTGCATTGCAACAAATTTATAAAGATTCTTTTACTTTTTAGTTTTTTAGTGATGACAATGATATTTCCATTTTTTTTTTTCGTTTATTTAAAAAAGTTAAAGTTTTTTTTAATGCAAAAGGTTTTTAATTATGTGTTTTTAGCTAGCTGAAATCAATGTATATTTTGCATTATTTTGATTGCTTTTCATAACGGAAATACGTACGTGCAAAATGATGGAGAGTCAACCTAATTGTAGAAATTTTAATAAATTCCAATTATTTAAAAACTATTCTAACCGATAAATATATTTTTTGTGCAATGAAATAAAGATTTAACAAAAAAGAACATTTGATATGCGGATATAGGTTATAAAGAAAGAAAATAACCGTAAAAGAAAAATTCCCCATTCTTATATATCCTTTTAAGCTGAAACAAATTATTCTCTAATAAACACAATTCTGACTTTCCTGAGGCTGACAAATTTAGATTTCAGAAATTAAACAAGAAAATTGACGATGGAATTAAATACCTAAAACAATTCCTAAAAATCCTAATTTTTAAAATTTAGAATTCCAAATGTCATGCTATTTTATAAAATTTTTATTTATGTATAATAGTTTTTAAAAAAATATTTTCTCATCTCTGATTTCCCCATCACAATTTTGCATGTTCCATACAAAATGAAGAAAATAATCTTATTTTCGATCAAACTACATAATAGCAAACTATAAAACTAACATTGAAAAACTAAAAAAAATAGTCAAACAATAATTAGGACTTTTTTATGAAATTCACGATGCTCCCAGTTGAAAAAAAAGCAAAAATTTAGACATTTCTTTTTAAATTTAAACAATTTCTAATTTTTTAAAAAAAAATTAGAATTTATTTTGATAGCTAGAGATGACAATTCAATTTCAACCGTTTTGAAGTTGAACTCATTTATCAACATTCTTCGATTCTTTAAATAATCACTATTGCTGAAGGATATAAATTTGAAAGTTTTGTTGTCAAACTGATTGTAAACATTCTAAAAATTATAATCTTTTCATTAATATGCTGCTGTAAAGATTCGGCTGAAAATGGAAAACATGTTTTTATTACCATGTTTGCAAACGAGTAATTTCATTCATCTTAAGATTAAAATAAACTCTACTGTCTTAACTAATCATCAACATTTATAAAATATTCAATGAATACTTAATTAACATATTAAGTTTTTAAAATTAAAAATAATGATGGGAAAATTAATTGATTAGTTGCATGTTATAACGCTTATGTCATTCATTTGAAATAAGTCAAGTAACAAAGAAAAAATTAGTACTATAGGATTAAATTTGCTTTACGATGATCAAATATTAATATAAAGACTAAACAATTTATTGATATTGCCAGGTGTAATAAATGTCCTTTTATTTACAAACGATTTCTATATGAATTATATTTTACTGCATCCCGTTTATTACACAGTTTACGCAGATTCTAACGGCATTTACAAGACATCATTTTCAGAATTCCGAATCCAGAAAATGATGATGTTCATGTTCATAATTGCGATTATTTTATTTGTTTATCTAAAGGTTATTTGTTAGTTGAACGCATTCATTTTTATAGTTATTGTTAGACATAAGTGCCTATCTATTATGCACTTCAGATATAAAGAAAGAAAGGCTAGGAATAAGATGCTTCAAATAACTGGCCATTAGGATGTAGGAATTTCTTTCGGAATGATGCATATAAAAAAAGACAAAGAGAAATGTTTGAACTCATTGTAGTAGAGGAATCTTTGGAATTATTTTGTCCAGATGCTTTACGCATCTGGAAAAAATAAGAATTATAATAGAGAAAAAACGGGTTATGAAAAGGAATCAGGAGGAGTGGTCTCTCCTACATTTTCTCGCATACTTTATATTAAATCTGCCATGCCAGAGAACAAAATATATGACAGAAGGATGGCATAGTTATTAAATAATTTTTGCCAACAATTTAGCATTTTGGCTGAATCTATCGTGTCATCTCCGGCAGTTTTATTGCGAATTTTTTTATTACATTTTTTGATACTCGACACCAAGTAAAGTCGATAATGAAATGCTCAATAAGCTAGCAATTAATACTAATAATATATTGACTTCTAACAACAAAACCAAGTTAAATGATTTAAGGTAAGTATGGACAACTATTTTTTACTTAAATGTTATTTTTGTAATCGTTTATTAATTATTATAATCAAGTTCCTTAATTCTTAAAAAAACTCATTCTTTTACTTGTGATGCATAAAAACCTTTGGTTAAATAAACATTGTATCATGATTGTTTATAGGATACAATTGATATAATCATTATGTTATTTGAGCATTTATATTCTTCTATGCATTTATTAATTCAAACTGTATTAAAATGTTTGTTTTTCATATTTTTATTAAACCTCTTTTATAAACATTTACAGTTGAATTTATGTGCTAAAGTAATATTCCTGAAAATGCTTTCACCAAGGATTAAAATGGATATGTTTTAAAATAACGTAAACTATTAATTTATGTATACAAACTTTTCTTCCAAATCCCATGATGCAGTTGCAATTCTCATTCATACAAATGACCCGATCAAAAGGTTTCACCGCCTGTTTTCGATAAACATCAAACGATTAAAGTAGTCGACTGTTTTCAACAAATTCTGATGCCAGATTCACGTACTCAGTCAATAAATAGCTTTTACATATTTGCAAAATCTCTAAAAGGATACGAATCTGAAGCCATATATTACATTATTTTTCACGAGGGAATACATGATGAAAATTAACACCTGCTTGCAAAGGAAAGCAGAACTGAATTAATTTCGTCTGATTAATTCTGATGAAAACATATATCTCAGCGGGAGAAGTTTTCCTCCGCTTTTAGATATCAGATAACACAAGAACTACATAAAGATGGTTTGGTATGCGATATCTAAATAATTAAGAGCTAATTAAGGAATTTTCTCAAGCTGGAAATATGGATGTAAAGAACAAAATTCCACTGCATTTGTAAACAATTTTCGTTAGATCCTTTTGGATGTGCGTGATGTTTTTGCAATGAATCATGAACATTAATTTAACATGAATTGCATCCTGTTTGCAAGGATGGAATTATGTGAATGAGTTTTCACAGACTTATTGATATAGAGACTTGAGAATGTTTGTACTTTATAAATCCTCATCTAAGATATAGTATATAAATATTTTTGGTATTAAATTATTAATTAATCTTGTATTAAATTAAATAATAAATTTGAAAAAAAAAGTTTTTTAGTTAATCTTTTCATATTATTATAATTAGGGAACTAGAAATTATAACGTAAAAGATGTATTTGTTTTAAAACTCTTATAAAAATGCAATTAATTTTTTTAGTGAATTGAATGTTGCTAATCTATAATATAATTTTTTTTAGTTATTCTTATAATGTATATTCTGAATGCATTAGGACAAATTTGATTTTTTTTTTTAAATGAATGCTCAACTTGTGAAGATCATATGACGACTTGCCGAATGATTTAATGATGAACTTGGATATTAATGAAATTGACATGAATATAATGAAAATTCGATGAATTTTTGATGATATCTCTTTTGAGATCAGAGATTGAGTTTCTTCTAGAATATTCTATAGCGCTTTTCATAAAACTATATAAGCAGAGCCATGTATAAGTTATATAAAAGCAGATTCTCTCTTTGGGGTATTGATTACGAAGATTTTCTCAAAACGCAAACTCAGTGCTATTACAAAATCCCGTAACAGTTTTTTTCCAGGAAAGAAAGGCATGGCCTATCTTCCTGAGAATTTTAGGTAAAACATTTTTTCTGATGAAATTTATCTTCTATTTTCTCAAAACTTTAATTTTCATAAAAATTCCTCACCATTAAATGATATCTCAAAAATTAATAGAGTCATTTACATAAAAATTTCAGCGTGTATATTAAATAATATGGGCAATGAAATGAATGAAATTGTTGGTGAAATACTTTTTTCATTTATATGTGTTTTTAGAAAAAATTAAGTAGTGAATTTATAGAAAAAAAAGGTATATACACGTATACTTTGATCCATTACTTCATTGAATCTCAACATTTTTTTAAAGATTTGGGTTCATTTCGTACATTATTATTTGTGTAGAAAGAAAAATAGGATTGCTGCATTACAACTTTAGGTACAGTATCAACCGTTTTGGTTTAATTTCATTAAAACTTATTACACATTTTCCTATTTCTCAAAATATATTATATTTTAAAATACATTTTATTGTATTTATAGTATTTTATATTACAATAATCTAAGTAATAATAATCTAATTGACAATACATCTAAAAACCATGGTTTTACATCCAATTTGGAAAATTCGTTAAATCCAATTTTTCAAAAAAAATTCCTTCGAACGTAGTTGGATACCTTAAATCAAATGGACACATTTTTGTTAACATTATTGATAGTAAAAATGCAACTGAATAAATTAACTTATATCCTTCTATTATCTTCACACACCATTAACTTAATGATTGATTATCAAATTGTCATCAATTGATCATTGATAATAGTAGCATTGGTTTAACTATTGACTTGGATATTTATTATTATTATTTTGTTTTAAAATGAAAAACTTTAAAAAGCACTTTTGCATTTTCTTTCCTTCTAAATGTTTTCGACAAAGTGAAAAAATATGATATGCCATAAGAAAGTTTCTGCAGAATTTTAATTTTTTAAGTAGTAGTTTTAAAAAACAAGCGATGAAATTCTTTTACTTATTACATGGAAATGATATCAAAGAAATAAAGATGGAAAAATTGGATTGAAAAAAAATCAAAGGTATTTATTAATTTAAAGTTTCGTATATTCTGATATTGAAATATATTTCTGTTTGCCGTTTATATCTGAATGCAGAGTTCCTGCATATATTCTTCATGGGCTTGCTTTTAATTTATTTGTATCCATTGCTAAAAAAAACGAAGTTTACCACATCCGCAAGTAATTTAAACTAGTGTATTGGCTAGTACAATTAATGACGCAAATTTTCTGGTATTCCGAAGTACAAAAGAAATTCAAGCATTTATGGACTAAATTTTTATTCATTTAATTTAGTTTAATTGTATCAATGTCTCTTTTTAAAGCGAAACTAATGATATTTGGAGATGGACTTTGCTATTTTAAACTAAAATCCAATAGTAAAGAAGTTATTTGGATTAAAATCTTCCAGCTTTTCCAAACTGTTTAGCTCTAGGTCATCCATCCCTGATCGTTTCAACTTTTACAAGATCCACTGCCACTCATTCGGTGAAATCAAGACCTCTAAATTTTTATTGCCCCTCAGCAGGAAATCATTCGGCTACCACCAATTAAATGGGTACCAGATTCACTGCCAATTCATTCGGTGAAATCTGGCACTCTAACCTTTTATTGCCTTTCAGCTGGAGATGATTCTGCCACGACCAATTAAACGTGTACGAGATCCTCTGATCTTCATTCGGTGAGATTGGGTACTCTAAACTTTTATTGCCGTTCAGCTGGAGATCATTCGGCCACAACCAATTAAACGAGTACGAGATCCATTGTCATTCATTCGGTGAAATCGGGTGCTCTAAACTTTCATTGCTGCTCAGCTGGCGACCAATTAAATGTGTACCAAATCTTCAGACATTTATTAGTGAAATCGTGTTTAAAACTTATAAACAGCCGGATTCGGAGCTCGAGATGTATTATCATGCCATCAATGCTTCAATTCTTCATTGAGTTACGATTTTGCAACAATTTTTTATTCAGTAATTAAAAGTTTAAGAAATCTTCATTTAAAAACTTACGATGAAGAAAATTACTGTAATAAGACTCGTAATTGCAAATGCTCTAATGTATACGCTCTTAAATAAATGAGTAAATTCATATCTATTGTTATTATAGATTTATTAACATGCTAAAGAAGGGAAAGAAAGAAATGATAAAAACGAGATTTTTCATAAAATGCTACATTAGAATTTCTTCCGAAAATAGCATAACCTAAAGAAAGAGTGAATAAAAGAACTGAAAATGATTGTAACAGAGGAATTAGAGCTTTTCTAAAAGAGAAATCCATCTTTCTTTTCAAAAATGAGAAAGAAAGCCAAAGAAATCTGCTTCATAATAAGAAAATGGCAAATAGTGCGATCACACATCATTTTATTTTTAAATGGTTAATTTGATGGTATGGATATTCTCTTTTTGAAACGAAAGTTCAATTTTCAAAAGTTTTAAAAGAAAAACTTTGAATAATTGTTCTTGAAGGGGCTTTTGAAAAATATATTCTTGGAACTTCAAGGAATGAAGAATTTTTTTTGAATGACTGGCTGAGGAATTCGATTTCATCTTTGATTTGTGACTGAAGTAAAGTAAGGAATTTATGCAAAAGCTCAGGGAAAAAAATTTTATTTCTTAAAAAAAGAAATTCTTATTGAAGTGTCTGCGGTATTTCGGAATTTCAAATTCTGAAATGCCGTGAGATTTGGTATATATACAGGTGACAAAAATTGTGAAAACTTCCTTAAAGTTTCCTAAATATCCTTCTTTTTTTATTTAGAATTCAACCTTGTAATAAAAAATATGTTGCATCCTGTCACAAAAATAGGTTTAGTTTGCAGTGGGTTTTGTGGGATATGATTTTTTTGCAGTTTTGTTATTTTTTCCGCTGTGAGTGCCTACATTTCCCTTATCATTATTACAATTTTAATGCTTTTTTATAAGTAAAATGCTATTTGCCTTCAGCTTTCAAATTTCATGGAAAGCTACCATATGTTATTAAAAAAAACAAATAATTGGCCCCGTTTAGTGAATGGAAAGTAAAACACATAATGACAAATATTATTATGTTTGATATTGTATTATTTTCTTTCTTGTTGGAATGTAGGCATTATTTTTATTTATTGCATGGTTTAATTGAACTATTAACGATTTCCAGCTTTTCCAAAAACCATTAGTTGTTCGAACGTGGGGATATTGTTTAGCATCTGTTTTAAACTTAAAAAAAACTGCCATAACTATCTTTCTGTCACCCATATACACTATTGAATGCTTTTCAAGAACTGTTGAAAGAGATCCAAAGCGAAATATAGAGTAAAATTTGTTAGGGTTTACTTCGTAGACTTAAGGTTAATTTTTAACATACTTTTGATGCAATTTCAAGTGACAATGTTGATTGTTATTTTTTTATTAAAGCCATTGCAAAAAAAAGTTTTTTTCCGATCAAATGGCAAACATATTATTGTCATTTAATAATTCGATCTCTATTCCATGAAAAATAGAAATAAACTAGTAAATTATGTTCTCAATTTAATTGCTATGGTAACTTAAATGCTACTGTAAAGATAATTCTACAAAAAGAAATGAAATTTATCGCTATATATTACTAACTCGGTTATTACTTGAAGAATATAAAGAAAAAAATTAAATAATGTTCATCTTAATTTTCTGTAAGTATTAATGCCAATAATGCTTCTTGATCAAGTAAAAAGTTTTCATAGAATATTTGATTCAACCCTCATTCAAAATAAACAAATAAATTAGGGACCATCTTAATTTTACAATTAGTGTTAATGCTGCGAAAATTTTATATGTATATCCTTATTCATTACAAAACAATGTTTTACTTAATCTATGAATAGTTAATTTAATTCTTGAATAAAGCTTTTCATTCAACTTTATTTCTTATAAAAGTAGATTTAATAAACATTTTATATATCACTCTTATAAGCGTATGAAATTTGGTTCACTCTCAAAACTTTTTTCACACGAATCGATTCCTTGAAGATTATTTGGTATCTAGACTTTATAATGGTTTTACTAGTATATACAGACTGTTAAATTGAAAATAACATTGTTCATTTAGCAGCATTTGCAAACTCCAAGATCTCTGCTGGAAATCATAGGAATATGAAGTTGCATGAATTTAAAATAGTCAAACCAGTATTATCTTATCATTTATTCTTACATTTGGTTTCTATGCTCAATAACGCAGTCTTCAGGAAATACTATAAGTGAAACAAACATTTGCAATCGAAATGCATTTATGAAGTTTATTGTAAGCCATAAAATGTATTTGTTTTTACACCAATGAACAAATGTGATTTCATTATTTACAAATACTTCAACTCAGCTGCAATTACTTCACAATGAAAAACTTCCAAGCAAGCCCATACATTTTCTTCATCTGTAAAGCTTGTTTTAATTAATGTCATCTATTGACAAAATTTTAATTATTGTGTGTTGGGCTTGTTTAGAGAAATCTCTAATATGTTTTTATTCTTGTTTCCTCGTAACGATCTGAAACAATAGCACATTGAAATCAACCACTTTTCTATATATCTAGATTCCTTCAAATATTGTTGATAGAAAAGGTAATTTATTTACATTCGGGGGCTCCATTTAAGGAATCTTCGCCTTTTGATTGGAGAATGTGTATCATGTATGCTGTCAGCAGAAATGATAAACAAGGCTCCTTAAGTATGACTACATAAGTCATAAAATGTGAAATTTTATTAATTTGAAGTAAAAAAAAAAATCTAAACCTTGTTAGTAGGATGAGTACATTGCATAAAAATTATTCGTATTTGTTTTCGTAATTTTTCTAAGAGTTCAATAACTGAACTCTTAGAAAAATCACGAAAATAAATTACCTTCTCTGCGTATCACTTCTGGCATAAAATGTAATTCTTAAAAATATTTATTTCAAATATCTTTTTTTCATATAAAATTACAGAACGATTACAAAATTTTTTTCCAGTTTAAAAAAAATATTGCAAAAAACTATAAAAACTGGTATTGAATATAAAAAAATGGAAAATAATAAAAGGTTTTTTCAAAAGTTGCACTCTTTTAAGTTTGTGTAATGGAATATATAACAAACGGTGGTTATATATATATATATATATATATATATATATATATATATATGTAATACCATCTTATGATATATATATATAATCTCTCAAAGAATGCAATAAAATCGTAAAGCTCTGATACAATGTTCTAAGACAATTACTCAACAATAAAGAGCGCGAATAAGAAAATATTATTTAATTATCAATTGGAATTTAAATTCTGTTACTTATACTCATAACAAGATTAAATCTCCTATATTACTTTAAAAAAATCCTATAAGCCTCTCAAACTAAAAACAACTCAGCTGTGGTAATCCTATATTTGATAAAATAATTAAACAATTTAGTAAAGTATTAAAACGAGAATTTAAAATCATATTTTCATAGTTTGCATTCTAACCTTTTTTTCCTCTACTCTTTGTTATCAAGTTTTATAAAGTTTTTATTGCTGTATATTGCTCTCTAGGTTTTTGCATAAACTTCTTTAGTTTATTGTGATTTTTTATGAAAGAAATTTCTTTAAAATGCAATTAAATTTATTAACAGCTACATAAATATAGTTAATTTATTTAAAAAATACAACGTTTTAAAAAACGTCATTTATATAATATCGTATCGTTTTATACATATATAATATCGTCCCTTATATATATATCTCGTTAAAGGCACACAGCATATATATTCAAATATGCTGCGTGCCTTTAACGAGTTGGTAGTTGACCTCTGGTCTTTGTTTCTCAAGGAGGAAAAAAGAATAGTTGAATTGAGAGTGGTTTGATGAAAGAATAATAGAGTCGTTGTAAATATGATTTTATTGAGTACACTTCAGTTATAAAAAATGCATTACTGATATTTCTTCTTCAATATTATGAAAGAATGGGATGCGTCTTTGATGGAATCCATCTTCTAACTCAACAAAATATCCGGCAGTATTTATATCCTGTATACGAGCTCATCAAAACTTCGCCATTTATAGCTGATTTTCTCCGATATTCCACAATTATATCCTAATATCACGGAAGCACGTATTGTGAAAATTAAAATGTCAAAGAAATTGAGAAAATGTATACGTTGAATATCAAACGGTAAAATTAACTGCCTGTATTCCTTAAATCCTAATGCAAAATTCTGTAAAGCAATTAATACTGTTTACATGTAGGCGAAACTTTTGAAAGGAGGCTAGCGTGATACCACGCAATTCTATGCAACTTCTAACATGGAATTACATAAAGGAAGTTAGCACGAGATCGAAAAGATAACTGGAGTGAATGAGATTCATAGGATTAATTTTATGAATAAATATATTTTCAAGAAAGCAATTTTTAAATATGTGACTGCAAATGCAATACCTAAATTATTTATTATCGAGGCTATTATAATTAAGAGTTAATTAAAGACCTTTGTTAGTACGGGGATTTCAAGAATAAATATTTATTTTCGAAATGTGGGAATATGTTCAATGTTTAATATTGATTTTAATTCGGTGGCGTATTTGTTGAATACCCTCTGCGATTTCTTGATTTTATTTTAAAATTCAGTTACTTAGAATGTAAAAGGTAATTCTGTGGTTAGATTTTTACAGTCATCGCTACCATCAACTTTTAATAACAAAGGATTACATTAATTATGATTCATATTACATGAAAAAATAGTGTTAATTTCTCAAGGTATAGAAAGTTATTGTAAATTTCAATTGATTAGAAATTAAGAAGAAATGTGTCTTTTTTATCCTTCAACTACTTCAGCACTATTTTTTAAGTTTTTCTTCCGCTTTAATTCAATTTTTGAATCTGCTTTCATTGCTCTTAAAGCAGCCTTTCAAATATTCTATTAAGCATTTATATGTGTAATATGATGCATGATTTGTGTATGTAAAATGATGTATGTCAATTATATTGATATCCTTAAAATTATAATTAATTTTGAGTATAAAGCTGTGTAATATTCAAACATTTCTTAGGTATTTTAGGGAAAAAATTAAGCAATTTTTATCATTTTTTTTAAATCTCAAATGTATTTTTCTAACCTTCAAAGTATGTATGTGCTGAAAATCTGCAGATCTCCCCTATACACATATATTCATAACTTCTTATTAGTAATAGATATGAGATAGGAAAGAACATTGGAGAAGAAGGAAAAATACGACACTTTGGGTTTACATGAAAATTTAATTTTCGAGCAGGGTAACATCATGAAACTGAATGCACGTAACGTCTTTTTTATTGTAAGTCGCAGTTACACACACAACCATAGTCACTCGACATCAATGTCATTGAAAATCTGGGAACCACACTTGAAATAGTGGCCCAAAAACACAAAATTAGAAACAAAACCCATTTAAAACAACTGTTGCAAGAAGGAGTAAAATATCTTCAGATACCATAAAAAATTGGTCGAATCGCTAACTCAATATTTAGAAGCAATATTTAGATTTATATTTTTATATATTTAGATTTATAAAAGTCAAAAGATATGTTACTAAATATTAACACTTTCTTCGTATGCCAGATATTACAAAAATTTCACTGGTGTACTCTCAATTTTGTGAGGTAAAAATCTGTGTATGCTTATTTAAAATGCTTCTAAACCTTTTTAATTTATTTGGTGATGATTGTTCTTTATTTTTCTTTTAAGTTTAAACCTTTATCATATGTAAGAAATAAAAACATGTTTGCACTTCTCGATAATGTATTCTTTATATTGAAAGTCGGATTTATCAAGTAAATATCAGAAAAGAATATCAAAGCCACTGTATATTTCAAGAGCAAATATAATATCTCTGATTCTGACTGACTTTTTTGAAACGTATTATAATTTAATAAATTCTTTTAGTTTTAATCAATGATAAAAAAATTAAAGGGAGTCTTAAATACTTGGAAAAATATGCTCCAGGAGATCAGAAATATATTATTTTTCCAATAAAAAAAAAACTAATGTTCAAATTCAACCCTGAAAGGCATTCTTATTTAAGTTAAAAAAAAAGTATTTAAAAAGAAATTTGGAAAAGAAATGATATATCGATTATTTAATCAAATCACTGAAAAGATGAAAAAGAAAGGAATCCTCTTCTCTTAAATAGAGATATAAAAAAATCGAATTTGAATTTATTTTACTTCTATTTGCCTCTCTAAATAAAAACACAAACTTTTGTGTCTTCTGTAATGATTTAGAAATGAAGGAAACTTTATTTCAATAATGAGATTTATTGTTGCCATTAAAATAATGCATAATCGAGCGGAAAAAATATTTTCTTCTTCTTATGAGCAGACGATTTCACTAGATCCTGAATAAATTTGTGCTTGTCTTTATTCTTTTCGGCTATTTTTATTCAACAAATAAATTATTAATCTAATTAATCGTTTATTTATTCATTGTATAATAATTTTTAGTTAATTACCATGGTATCTAAGTAATAATAACTGAATATAAAAATAAGTAAGAATATTTTTAATAAATTGATTAATTTTATACAGATGAAATTATCTTGTTCTGTTGATTTGATAGATATAGACATTCATTTAGCTTTTAATAATACAGAAAATTCTGTATTCTTAATATTTATCATTAAGAAAGAATTAAGTTATTATTAAATTCACATTATTGACATTTAAAAAATGTTTTAGAACATTTTTGATAAATTACACCTGCATGTGTATTTTCAACTAACGAAAGTTACATTAGATTGAGAATCTAACATAATAATAATTAAAAGTTTGTCGATCAATCCAGATCAGGTACTTCAGAATACCGATATGTCCAAGTTCCTGCTTCAAAAAAAATGTGTTCTTCTTTCCTCGAACACATGATGAGACATATTTATAAATAATCCCTTACTTTGCTGAATATTTTTTTCTTAATCCGTAATTAAAGACGAGAGTTAAAATGAATCTTCATTGTTCATAAGCTCTGATTATCACGTGCTATTTTTCCCTTCACTACAATCATCTGCTCTGTATCTTCCATTTGTTCTTTCAATAGTATGTTGGCAAAAGTCGAATTGCGAATAAGCGAATATAACCGAGTTATTCTTCTTAAAAGTTATTGTTGTAATTTGTAGAGTTATTGTCGCCATATCTCTGACCCTACGTCTAATTTGAACAAAGAAACATTCTTAAAATAATATTTTAAAAAATTGCATTCCTCAATATTACTTTTCTGTTAAACTCAAACAGTTATTAAAATAAATGTATTCCATAATATACAAGGGCCACGGTGGAATGGTGGTAAGGTCTCTCCTTCGGAGCCGAAGAGTTTTAGATCCGAGGCTCAATTCCACCGAAGAACCGCCGTGAAAGGGGGTCTCTTTCAAGTTAAATCTGTCAGGCCAAACGTCCTCTAGCTGATGTGGTGTGGACAGGGGAGTGCCAGCTCAGGTGTCGTCCTCGTTATCTGACTCTGGTTCAAAATTACGAGGTGCGTCCCAAAATAACCCTAGTGTTGCTTTGAAACGGGACGCTAATGTAATTAAACTAAACTCCATAATATCCAAAGTAAATACTTATTACAGTATAGTTCAAGTTTATCCCTTAAAATCTTTCCAACAATTAATATTATATCGTTTAACATTTTGCACATTAATATATTTTTATATATTTGATAATTAAAGGATTTAAGGAATGCATAGCTTTTTCAAAATCTCCAGTGTTGTGTTCAAAAGACAAAAAAATAGCAGTGGAGTCATTTTAACTCTATGTCTCTGGCCGCATGAAGAAATTTATGTCTCCAATTATGGATCAACCACTAACTGGGGATTTGTGGTATGTGAGACCGCTAGCGATGGATTTTAACCAACCCCTATTACATTTTTAAGCTCAATCGATGGTTTGACTCTGTAGCTTATTGTTCCGTGGCCTTCAATACACCCGCACTTTTTCCACCGATTTTAGCAGAAGGTTTTCAAAATAACTCAATTATTTCTTTTAGCGAAGTGACTTAGACCGCTTCTCCCAGTTAGTTTCCAGTGATAAAGAAGACTTAGCAGATGACGCGAAAAATTGGGACCAGAAATATCATACAGTTTACTGATTAGATTGTGAATAAAGGCTCTAAACCCTTTCAAATGAAGTAGGTGATTTTAGTGATTAGAATAATTGTACAGCAGAGTTTTTCGATGAAAGTTTGCATTCAACTGATTCTGATATGCATGTTAAAAACATAATTAGTTTTTCTAGTGATAATGTTTTTTGAAATTCTTATATGATATATTAGTATACCAAGGGATATATATACATAATTTATAGGGTGATTTTTATGATAGTTCTTAACATTTAAGTTTAAAATGCCCAAGAAAACCATACAATGAAAGTCACACAAGACGAAAAAAAAATGTCAATTTTATTCTTATTTTTTATATAATCTTTGAATTTTACATTATATTATTTTCTATATACCTTTATATACTGGAAAAATAAATATGATTTTATAAATATAAAGTAATATTTATTTTTTAAAAATATTATTTATTGTTACATGCAATTTAAGAAAAACAATTATGTTCCAACGCATTTACTTTTTTTCAGTATTAAAATATTTTGAGAATTTCTGAAACCTATTCATTTAGTAAGAAAAATGTATAATGAATATATTGACTGATTTTCAATGTAATACTTTTATTAGAAAATTTGATTCGAGTGAAAGGAAAATGTGGTCTCATAGACCGTACCTCCTCAGTTACGCTCTAATTTTTCATATCCCCAGTTAAGCGTTCAACTTAAATCACATTTAACGAAAAGGAAAGGAATTTAACAATGGTGTCCAAACATTTGCTGGTTTGAAGGGACATTTTTGCCTTTTATTATTGATATATTTGCGTGGACGTTTTCTGCTGGGACCTTCGCTCATAGTCAAGAAAACATTTGTAAACAGAAAGCTTTTTAATGGTCTAAACTGTTTGAATTTTCTTTTTTACTTTAAAATAGTGAGAACTGCTGAAAGGAATTCGAGCTATTAACATTTTGCAGTATAAAAGTAAAAAAAAGAATTACCTTATAATTTGTCAGATAGGCATCCTTTTAAATGAAACCTTATTTTTATGAATATCTCACAGTCCTTAAAACCCATCCGCGAGTGTCAATTTAAAGAAAAAAAAAGTCAATTTCTCAGATATTTAATTAATCACTCTTTACTAAACGAAAAAAAGTCAATTTTTCTGATATTTAATCCACCACTGTTTACTAACGAAAAAAAAATTATATGTAATACCCATGAATTAGTTTCGTAAAGAGCATTTGGACCTTTCTGTATTGATAGGTTTATTCAAACATTTTCTAAACGAGTATTCACTCACAAAAAAGAAATTGTAGTAAAAGAAAAACGTATCCATAGTTCTAATTAGTTCGATTTTTAAAATTTTCTTTTGAACATCGAAAAATAGAAATATCAAATCCAGCTATTAACATTTTACAGTATGTACAAAAGAAAGAGTGTTATTATGTGAGGTATGTCAGGTCTATAGAACTAATTTCATTTCACTTATAGGAAATGTGACGGTATCCCGGTTGACCGTAGGTTCGATACCGGTTGCAAAGGCTTCAAGTTCCAGACCGGACTCGAATCAGAAGTCTGTAGTGTGAGCGGGTCTAGTGTAAGTTAAATACTTCACAGCCAAATATCTTTGGGGTTGCCGTGGTGCAGAAGTTAGGAGAGGGGTTGCCAGCTCATGTATCGTTAACTTTTTCTGACCTACGTTGGAAACTACGATGCCTGACCAAAATTAGTCCTAGTATTATTTTAAAAAAGGGATATCAATGTAAGTGAACTAAACTCGTCAGTTGGGGCTACCATAGAAGAGATGGACAAATAATAAATAAAATAACAAAATAAAATAAAAACGGCTAAATATTTAGAAAGATAGTTATACTCTCCGATAGAAGATAAGTACAAAAGAAAAGAATTAAAGAAATGTTTAAGGCGCTAATATAAACACATCCAAAAAAAGTCAGCTATAATTTTTTTGCCAGCAATGTGTTTAATTTTTTTTATATATTAATGCACGAATTTTCTTAGGATATTTTTTAAATCTCTAATAAATCGTGGAATTAAAATGGAATAGATCATTGACTCTTTAATAAATCAAAAGGAATTTCTAACAGATCATGGAAGGGGTCCAATTCATGGTCCACGTGTCATGTACCAAACAAACCGTTTGTGTTCAATTTTCAAAAGTTTTGCGCATGCCGAGATGTCTACCGATATCGTTTATTATCGGTTGACATCCAATACATTAACAGTGATATTAAATGTTACGTTAGCCGAATAATTATAAAAATCTTTTAATTTTTTTTAAAAAAAGAAATTAATATTTGGAATTCATTTCTCCAAATTTACGTGGAAATGTAATTTTATATCTTATATAAAATTTTAATTAGTATTTTCAATGTTATTATTGTTCAGCATCATTAATTAATATCAGTTTCTTAAACAGTTTGTTTCCTCATTTCTTTCTTTTCCCATATCTTTTTTTTTGGTTCAAAAGGATACATTTTGGTATATGGCCATGGCAGTGTTTTTGAAAAAGTATATATTTTCTTTGACGAATATTATTTAAATGTTGTTAAATGTTAAATTTTATGAATATAGATTCCTTTTAATAATTATCACTCTTAAATAATTCAGCATTTTAAAGCTTACTAATAAAATTATTACATTTTTTCTTCTGTGATTATTTTTATTAATATTGAGACTATGAAGTTTCAATTTCCTAAAAGGAAAGAACATAAAACTCAGCTTTGTATATATTGAATAAACTGTAATTACAATTTCAAATTATGCAATATAAAAGGTATAGATACAATTTCTTAAAATCTATGCAACTTAAGATTGTTATTTCATTTTGATTTGTAGAAATATTTAAACAAGTTAAATTACACCTTCATAGTAGTTTTTTATTTATACATCACAAAAAATATAGAAGAAAAACATGATCAAATGGATGTGCCAGTGTAATCGCCTATTAAAAATAACTCAAAAATTATTTATTATTCAAAACATTTAGAAAGAATGTAAGCATAGCATGACAAGAAAATCAAAGTAATTAATGAAATCAATTTTTTCAACAGAAATATTCTGAATAATAAACAACAGTCTGTTTATCATCAATAAAAACATAATGTTGAACAATATACCTTTAAAGCAGAATGTTTCAGAAATGCATTTTTAAATGCTGATGTTATAAAAATTACATTGAATGAATATAATAAAATAAAATAAAAATATACAATATAACACATTTAATAAACACGAATAAGGTCATGACAAATATATACGCATATAGAAATTAAATAGGATATTAAAGAGGAACTAGAAGAAACACTTTTATGTTTTTGCAGAATTTTATTATTCAAAATTGATATATTTAGGAAATAGAAATAAAAAAGATTGAAGCATCCATGTAGCAAGGAAACTGGAAATAAAAATATATATAATAAATGCTGATATGGAAATTGTATTTCGATGAAAATATTTGTATTTCTTCAAAGAGAAAACACCGAGGTTCCCAATGGAATAGCATGACATTATAACAATCAATTTCAGTTTAAAATACAAGAAACAAAAATTATCATTATCAGACGAAAGAAAAACACTATTGAGAATAAACAGATTACTCCTTTGTTATTAAACATGATTACCCAGTAATAACTGGATTATATAAATAACTAAAAGATATAGAAAATTTTAAGATTCATAATAAAAAAGTAACACCTCATGATGCATTTTATTTTCATGCTATCAACTAAAAATCATTTACAAAAACTATTTGATGTTAATGAATGGTCTATTAAAGTTACCCAACATGCAACTAAAAAAATACTAAATTAATATTACATAAACATATATAAGACATAGTCCATGCAAAGTATTTGCACATTTTAATTCTTGAAAGAGCCCTTAAATTAGATTTTTTGTAGTTATCAATTTTTTCAGTAATATTAAATTGAATACAGTTTGTTAAACATTTAGGTCATTTCAATTTATATATTTTTTGTAGCTCTTGTTCGGTTTGGAAACATTTATCTCATCACAACATTATTCGGTTTTAATACATTTATCTGATGGCTTTTAATAAAAATATGCTTGTTAGGTATGCTGTCGCAGTATAAAAATCACTGGACTACTGGTTTCATTTTCCTATAGTTAGTAAATGGGCACACATTGAGTGAATTCTCCAAATGGGTACAAATTGCATGAATTCTGATAGTAGCATATCACTGACTTCGAAGAAGCTTTACAGTTTTCTATTCCAATATCAACAACGCAATTCAGGATTGTTGAAAAAAACATTTTACACAGCAATTACTCTTGAATTTCCCTTTAAAGTACCCAGCGTCACACTAGTATTTAATTTTTTAGCCTACATTCAGCAGATGGCTTTTAATAAAAACATGTTTGTTAGATATGCTGTCGCAGAATAAAAATTACTGAACCACTGGTTTCAGTTTCCTATAGTTAGTAAATGGGCACATGAATTCTCCAATTGGGCAAACATTGCATGAATTCTGATAGTAGCAAATAACTGACTTCGAAGAAGGCTTACGGCCTTATATTCCACTGCCAACAACCTAATTCAGGATTGATGAAAAGAAACAAAATTAACATTTTACGCAACAATTACTCTTGAATTTCATATTAAAATATCCAGCATCACACCAGTAAATTTTTAACATGAAATAAGACGAAAGAAAATTACTCAAAGTTATAACTTCAAATGTAAACAGAACCCCTGCTTCATACTTGGCGGAGAACGTCAATGATGGACTCATCTACTAAAGCATAGCGGATGTAGGTTTAAATGCCATGCGCATAAGTACATGACACGTGACTTTTACGTCACATGAATAGACTTTTAACAACTCTGTACTCACGAATATGATCGTAATTTAAATTCAAGAACATTTATTAGAGCATCAAAATCATTCCCCTCCCGTGTTGATTCATGATGATTTTGTTAATTAAAAGATTTAGTAAAACCATATTTTATTATTTATTATTATTATATTTTTATTATTTGTGTTTTGACCATAGAATACAAAGTCTTATGAGTCAATACTTCATTTTGGACGTCACTTAGGATGACATATCCGAAAGATCAAGAAAATGCAATAGTATTTTTTACCTTAATTCTAGAAAATTAAAAAGTGGTTGGATTTTTTAACATCGAATTTTTTTTTCGAAATCTTATGAAACTTTAGAGCATACCTGTTAGGATATCAGAAAATAAGATTTGTTCACAGAATTTTGCTATTGGTTAAATTGTGGATTTTTAAACTTAAAGGAACATTGTATTTATTTCTGAAAAGAAATACTGTCATAATTTAACGATCAATTTTTGCACACATTTAGTCAATACTACATATAGATATATATTACATACAATTTTATCTGCTGAGTGTTGATTGCCAATGGCTATGAAATTAATTATTTAAAAATATCTTTAAGAATTTTAACATTATAATGTTTATAAGCTGAAATAATATTTGTAAATTGCGTTTATAAAATATATGATGGTAAAATAGTTCGAAATTATTTGCTGATACGTCGATTAATCTACAGCAAGTAAATTTGAGACGAATATATTCGTTTTGGGGTATCTAAGATATTTTTGCTTGCTTCTAACGAAAAAAGTTTATTAGAGTTTCATAAAATCGTAATCGAAAACGATTTAGTTTCAGTTGAGAATTCATAAAACCTTAGTCACTTTGATGTGCATCAACTCAACCACCGAGTGCATTAAGTTTGAACTATTTTCCGAAAATTGTCCATTAGTCGCAAACAATTTTTTAAAGGTATTTTTGCCAACTTGCACTAAATATTTTCACCTGTGAGTTAATTCAACTGAATATTTAAAATCGACTATTTGGATTTTTAAAGAGTGTATTCAGGTGTTTTTATTCATATATTCGAGTTGAAATTGAAAATATATTTTTCGATAATTATTACATTTCTGATTGAAATGACATCGTCACTTGTTTCGGAAAACATCACCAACATTTTCTAATGCAATACTTAGAAAGGCTGTTGCTGTCATTCTTCATGATAAATTGTAAATAATATCGCCCAACTAGGTTATTTTTCTTGGTAGAATACGAAATAAGAATTCCTTCGAATTAGTTAAGTGAAAAATAATGACGATATACAATAAATAGAAATGGATAACAAAAGACCGAAAATAAAGTTTGTGAATTGTTCATCAACTGTCATTTTCTTGTTTTTCCAAGTTATATTTTTAATTAAAAAATTCATATAGCCCAATGAGGATAACATAAAAACTAAATTTGGGTTCATAGCTACAAAAAATTAAATATAAAGCATTTTTAAATGCAGCCTCTCTCTACATTTCTTAAAATACCTGAAATAAAAAAAAAGTTATTTAGGATTTAAGAAGCTATAGTACAGATGAAACTAAGCTCTTCAAAAAATTATTTCAACCAAAAACAAAGTGGAATTCTAAAAGGTAACAAAATAAACTCCAGTCCAGACAAGCATAATAAACTCTTATCTATGTGGAGTGGTGTTTTTTTAAAATCATATTTTTAATTCAAATAACGTTATTATAGTGTTTTGAAACGATAAAAGAGAAAAAAAAATGCGTTATCGTTTGTGTTAAAAAGATGGCCAAAAAGAAAATTTACTTGTTTTTTACTTAACTAAAAACAATGAAGTTTTGAAGTAGTTACACTTTTTCATACCTTTTGTTTGTGCTTCAGAGTTCTTGTGTCAGAATTTTTTCTAACAGTCATCTTTTTTTTCCCCTGACGAGACCCAGAAGAGTCGTTTTTCTTTTTCTTAATTACGAATGTTATCTTGACTTTTTTTTGCTGCACAAGCTTTAAATCTTCCAACCGTTAAGTTCAATTGTTCTCAGTATAATTTTTTTTTGTTATAATATAAAATGTGATGTTTCTTTGGCTTTACAATTTGGTCATTTATAAGAAGGAATAAATCAAAACTGAATCTGGGATTCGCTTGAATTTAAACACATGCCTGCATTCTGTAACAAAGCGAAATTTCAAAAACGATGAAACGCTCAGACACAACTCAAAATCGTATGAGAACCTTTGAATATATTGCATTGCTTTTCCACTCCTTCTTAATTATGTCATCAATACATCTAATGATATTCTAAACTAATAGTCCATACCAAATTAAATATTGTTACGGATCTTTCAAATCCACTGATAAGTCAGTAAATTTACCGGGTGCGATTGTATTGGGTGTATGGAAAGAAACCAATCAGCAAGCCTCACTAGCGAAGAACGACTTTTATTAATTATTTACTCAAAGACAACAAATATACAGTCGAGACGAATATGGGACAGCAACTACAACAAGCAGAACGGCCTGACAGAATTCTGAATATTCTTAACTTCAATCTAGGGTCTCTGCGATTAGCTGAAATCTTCTACTGTCTACTCGCTTTAGCTGTATTCAATTACGGACACATTATAACACTACTGGCTACTCCTCACACGAATAGATGCTGCTTACACAATAACCTCCCGGACTTGATAAACAGCTCAATTCAGTAATCGCTTGAGTTCCACACAATGCTTCTTTCTTCGTTATCGCCTCGATGATTCGATACTTGTTCATGAGTCTGACTGACAACTTTAGATTGAAACTGCCAGACTTTTACAGTTACCGGATGCTGCACCGAGAATACTCTGGACCAATCAGACGTATATCCATTATTATTTGCTGAGTTGCTAAATTCCTCAAAGTTTCCAATAATATCTATTTTGTCATTAATGTCCCCAAATTTTTCGCCAAGTTGACAAGTGTATCACCGAACTCTGAGATTCTTGATGCGATACCCAATTAGTACCCAACAGAGCTCACCATTAAATGTTATTTCCAGGAACTAAGCTAACCGTACTGGGAAGCAGCATTACAGGTTTAAAACAATATAATTTTTTTAAGGTGTTAAAAATTGCCTTCATTTGGTGAGCAAATCTGTTTAGAGGAAGAACTTTCTCGCATAAAGATATTACCCCAGAGAAAGTCTTGCATAGCACTGGCATAAAATAATTACGAAATATTAACCAGTGGTGTGGATAAGTATTTTTTACTGAATATATCACGTCATTCTTAAAGAGTGTTTTAGCTATTGATTTCTGCAAAAATCATTTTTGTAATTCATCGGAAACTATGCATTCACAAATGTGCCATCTATATTAAGTGGTTAGTTGATAAGGTTTTTGTGAAACAATTTATTATTTATTATGATGTAGGTATCAGGTAAGGGATTTAATCTATATACTTTGTCTAAGCATTGACATCCATCACTCCAATGTCCACTGCGAAAATGCACACATGCAGCAAAACATTATTTTATTATGAAAATACATTGATTTCTGTAGACAATTTGAATGAATTTTACACAATTTAAACATTGATATTTATATGGATAAAATATTACAAGAATGTAAGTAGCATGATACATCGCATATTTCAGTCATCCTTAGTCTAAATCTAATCTGCTTCTGGTTACAAAAGTCTATATTATAATTCGAATGAATGGTGCACAATTTGAAGCCTCATTCTGACATAGAAATGAATGCCACAGAAATGTAAGAAGTATGATCCGAATGATGAATGACCGTTCAAAGCTTTGTTAATTATCTGTTGTGATATTTCGATATATTTCCCACCACAAGAGTCTATGCTGTAATTTAAATGAATGATACACAACTTGGTGCTTGCGGGGACATGAAAATGAATATCACAGGCATTCATGAAATAAAATGCGAATAGCCATATAGTGCTTTGAAAATTATTCATTAACCAATTCGTGCTGTTTCCGTCCATAGAAATCTATGCCATAACTCAAATGAATGATACACAACTCGGAGCTTGTGATGACATAGAAATGAATGTCACAGAAATGTAGGAAGTTTAATACAAATTACCATGCAAAGTTTTGGATGTCATTCATAATGAAGTTTTAACCTTCTTCGGTCCATTGAAGTCAAATGAATAATAACATAAATAACTCAAATGAATAATGCAGAACTCACAGCTTACGGTATCATGGAAATGAATATCAAAGGAATACAAGAAATGTGATACGAATGGTCATATAGCGCTTTGTAAATCACCTATAAAGGAATTTCAGCCTATTGATGATGTCTATGATGAAATTCGAACGGATAGTATCCAACTCGAAGTCTAGTCGTGACATGGAAATGAATGCCACAAGAGTGCGAAAAGTGTGACATGAATAATCATACATACCTTATCAATTATCCATAATCTTATTTTGCTATGATTCCAACCACAGAAGTCTAAGCTATAATTCGAATGAGTGGTGCACTATTCAATGTGTGATATTTACATGGGTAAAATATTAGAATAGTGAAAGTAGTATGATATATATTCTAATATACTGTATATTGTAGTCATCCGTCGTCTAAACCCGCTGTGCTTCAGATCACAAAGGTCTATGCTATATTTAAAATGCAGGTTACACAATTCGAAGCTGGATGATCACATTTAAATCAGTATCAAAAGAATACAAGAAATGGCACAAGAATAGTAATACAACACTTTGTATATTATACAGTATTCAATTTCAATCTACTTCAGTCCACAAACGTTTATTCTAGAATTCAAATGAATGATACATAACTCGAAGCCTGATAGTGACACGGAAATAAAAGACACGCAAATTCAAGAAATGGGATGTGAATGATGATACAAAAGTTTCACATTCATTCACACTCGAATTTCGATCTGCCTCCGTCTACAAAAATCTACGTTACAATTCTTTCAATTATCCATGCATTACTCGGAGCTTATGGTCAAGAGACTTATGAATGTCACAAGAATGCGAGAAGTGAGACATTAGTCATACAATACTTTATCAATTATCCATAATCTAATTTTTTTGTGATTCCAACCACAGAAGTATCGACTATAATTCGAATGAATGGTGCACTATTTAATACCTGATATTTACTTGGGGAAAATATTAGAATTGTGAAATAAAGGATATGTTTTACACTTCAACGAAATCAACGAACACTTTCACAGAGAGTATATGAACAATTATGTAAAGCGTTGCCAATTGTTTATAATTTAAATGAATAATACCGACTTTGAATCAGATGGTAACATGAAAATGAATGTCTAAAGAAGGTAAGAAGTATGATAAGAATAGTTATACAATATTTAATCAATTATCCATATACCAATTCGGATGCGCTTCCGGCATATAAAAGACTATAAAGTAATTCGAATGAATGAGAGCCAATTCGATGTCTGCTAGTGATTTGGAAATGAATGTCATATGAATAGTTTTGTCATATAAAGTCAATGTCATATGAAGTTTGATACGAATGGTCCATAATCCTGTTTCGATGGGATTTTGACCACATAAATCTTTGCTATGATTTGAATTTGTGATATACAATTTGAAAGCCTGGTGGCTTCATGGAAATGAAGGTCAGAGGAATGAAGAAACATAATTACTTATAATGAAGTTTCTATGTGCTTCCGGCAGTATAGAAAACTATAGTGAAATTCCAATGAATGAACCAAATTCGAAGTCTGATGGTTACATGAAAGTGAATATTACAAGAATGCGAATAGCTTGATATGAATGAAAGAAGAATAGAATATAAATAATGAATAATGCTCTTTCAATTATACATAATCCAGTTTTGCTGGACTTCTTGACACAGAAGGCTAAAGAATAATTCGAATGACTGATACGCAATTCTGAGTCTAGTAATGACATGGCATTGAATACCATAGAATTGCTACAAGAAACATGATACGAATTGTTCTACAAATTTTCTCAACTAACCACAAAACAATTTCGATGTTCTAACAACAGAAACCTCGGCTACAATTTGACGATTCTTTTAAGCTTAGCATTGAAACAAAAAAAAACTTTTTTTGACTTTATATATCTATACATTTAACTTTTTTTAAATTCACTTTGTTTGCAATTTACTATTTTTCCATATTTTTACATGTAGAGTAATTTTTTCCGCCATAAATGCAACGAAATTTAAAGATGTGAAATTGTTTCCTGAGTGATTTATAACTTCAACGACTCAAATGGGGATTTTTTATTTAATTATCACATGGTGGAAAGTTGAATCAACAGTTTAATGTATAATTTCTAGAGACTAAAATTATTTTTCTTCGAATGAGAAAGTATAAAAGCTTTTTAAAATGAAATAAAATTTTAAAACTTTAATTCTTTTTTACTTCATATTAGAAGTATATCATAAAAATTATTTAAAGAAGGCATTTGTGGATGTATTTCAGCTCGCATTATATTAAAGTAACTGTAGAGGAATACATATATTTTTATTAAAGGAGCTAAGATATTTCATTTGATGTCTTTTGTTAAATAAAGGATTACTTTTATTGATTAATCGCATTAGATATATATTCCTTGGTAGTGGTTTTAATAGACATATTTATTATATTAAAATATGATTATAATTATTTTGATGTATTTGCTGCAAGAGCAAAATATTTAGTAAGATTTAAACTTTTATCATTTTTATCGCATTTGAGCAATTTTTAGAAGTCCAATAACTTTCCGTGGTTTTTATGGCTATCATAGAAAAAAAATCTGTCTAGGCAGAAAAAAGTAGATATGAGAATGAATTAGGCCATTAGCTCTTTTTTTATACATGTTTCCCCAGACGAAGCATTATCGGTTTTTATGATTTCGAGAAAAATAATATTTCTTTTACCCAAATTTTTCTTTCATTTAAATGAGAAAAATTCATGAATTTATGACAAAAGGATAACATCATTATTGAAAGTAAAATATTTGAAACGCTATTTTAAAAGTAATGGCAGTTATATACATATTTATTATTTAAAGTGGCTTACCTCTTGCATTTTAAATCATTTGAATTGCGACTGAATTTATTTATATACATGCAGTGATCCAAATGAATTGAAATTCGCTTTTTTTGACTGCATATCTTTATGATTTCATTTTGATATATTGCTTACATCAGTATCCCGATTCTTTTGAGCTATATCAATAAATCTAAACATACAATAATGAATATAAAGCTTGCATGCCCTACAGACTCAAGGTAACTGCTTGATATAGCTCATAAATGACACAAAAAAGGCTTTATTAATGATATTTCATGGCAATTGATTTAATATTTATTTGCTTTAAATAGAATAACTACATTTTCAGATGCGTACTGTATTATTTTTAGTCGCAGTATAGCTTGTCCATTTTGAATGATTCTGCCGAAAATTAAATCATTTTTTTATTCATTTTTAAAAAGCTAGGCCAGTTCCTAAAGAAATTAAACATAATTTCTTATAAAACATAAACAACATATACATTAAACATAATAATGTTAAATAAATTAAAAATAATTTCTTATAAAACGAAACATCGTTTTATGAAAATACAGAACAATGCACAACCATTTTGATATATTACTTATATCAATTTTATTCCGATTCTTTTTCGCTATATCAATAAATCTAAACATACAATAATGGAAATATATATATAAAGCTTGCATGTCATACAGATTCAAGGTAACTGCTTGATATAGCTCATAAATAACACAAAAATGCTTTATTAATGATATTTCATGGTAATTGATTTCATATTTCTTTTGCTTTAAATAGAATAACTACATTTTCAGATGCGTACTGTATTATTTTTAGTCGCAGTATAGCTTATCCATTTTGAATGATTCTACCGAAAATTAAATAATTTTTTTTATTCATTTTTAAAAAGTTAGGCCTATTCTTAAAGAAATTAAACATATTTTTTTATAAAACATAAACAACATAAACATAATAATATTAAATAAATTAAAAATAATTTCTTATAAAACGAAACATCGTTTTATGAAAATACAGAACAAACCACAGCAAAATTCATGATACAGAATTGAATGATAAACTGACCAGTAATTTTCATAGTTTAATTTGTTTACTTTATTTATTTTTTTACTTTATTTTAGAATCTAATGCAATTTCTTAAAAATCATAATGCTCTAAAACTTACAAAACATTCATAAATTATTTTGATTATAATCATAGTTGCATATAATAAGACGTTTGTAGCACAATTATATTTTATATAACACAATTTTGTATATTGAAAATAATGATATTTTTAAACATAACTTTTATTAACATATTTGTTGATATTAAACTGATTTTAAATGTAATAAAACAACATGCCA
Organism: Argiope trifasciata; assembly: GCA_026543055.1. Taxonomy (NCBI): domain Eukaryota; kingdom Metazoa; phylum Arthropoda; class Arachnida; order Araneae; family Araneidae; genus Argiope; species Argiope trifasciata. The sequence continues at coordinate 125,777 of JAPMOQ010052436.1, forward strand.
TATGCTAGGGTATATTGTTTGTTTGTTGCTTACGCCATTGGAACGAATATCAATTCAGACTAAGCCCAAGGGAATTGGGAAAAGAAGAGTGCTGAAAGTATAGTTCCCCAAGCATCCGAGGGCAAAATTCTGATATTAACGCAACAGGAACACTCATACATTCGCTTGCACAACCTTTTTTAACAGGAGAAGAGGGAAAGGCTCTTTCACACACCTCACAGATAAAGCACAGCATAAAGAACAATCATGCGCGAACCAAGACTCGAAACTGGGAAGCTCAGATCACAAGATCTACTAGCCCTAGACCCAAACGCGGGGAGATTATGTTATAAATAAATTTCATTTATTTATAAGTATATACGGATTACCTTTTTGTTTACTACCGAAATTATAATTTTAACCTTTTTTGTGCTTTTGAATATTTTGGAAAATCAGTGGCATATAATTTGATGAAAATGAGCCTTTTAATTTGCTTCCAATAAAGCTCCCTGTCATAACGAAACATTCAAATACTGGTTCTCATATTATACGCAAAACTGTAAATACAAGGGCATATCTGTAGATGTATAAGAAGACACATAGAATGTATGACTATAGATATATAAGATAAATGTTTGTTTGCATTGCATAATGTTACCTAAATAACAGATATATCATATGCTTATATGTGAATCCATCAATTTTGAAGTTGAGAAAAGTCATTCGTATTTTATTAAAACTAATCATTGATTTATTAAAAATATTTTCTGTCCAAAAAATATTCGCTAATCTTTTGAGCGAAGTAAAAACAATAATTCAGTTAAGTTAATTTTTGTTACCTATATATATTCTCTTTCTAGATAGGTCCCTTTACATGGAGCACAAATAGTAATTTGAAGGAGGAACGCAGGGTTCACACGTGGCCAACTGTTGTGGGCACACCAACCTTAAGATGAGAGGACACATTGGTAACCTGGTAAATAGTTGTCCTAATGAGACAACTATTTTCCACTCTCCCATTTACTCCTTCATGGCACCTCCGGAAACCATCTTCTTTTCTAGAAAGCCCTTGATATAAAAGAGTCCTTAGTAGTTTCTGCTCCAAAAGAGAATCATAAATATAATTAGATTCCTGATTGTCATAGAGAACTGTTTCAGTTAGATTAACATTATCAATTCGTTAGGGTATCATTTAATACACGAGGCATTTTATTGTACTCCAGATATTTTTTATTCTAGTTTTTATCATCTCTGATATGCTATATGTTTTCGCATTTTGTCATTTGTTTGTTTCTTCCAAATTAATTACTGTGCTACTTTTTTCTTTTTTTAATAAAGTCCACATACATCTATACCAAACTGGAAATATGCCATACGAGCCCTAGAGACGAAGATATGATGTGGTGTTAAATGATGAATTGCCCCATTTAAGTCACTTGATGAGATTGACATGATCTATTTCGAGCAATAGTTGACCTTAAGTGAACGCTGCTTAATAATGTGTGAATGCGGAAGATAAAACAATACAACCTAGAAAATTGATTCTAATGTATGTTCATAAGTTTCGCAGCATTTGAAGGAGCATTATCACGAGGAAAAATAACAATACCATTCATTTAGCCACACTTTAGATGTTTCTTCCTCAACGTTTAGTTCAAACTCATCAATTGTTATTTGGATTCTTCACTATCGATGATTGTATGAAGCAGTGTCTCAAATTATGCATCCTGAGAATTTTATGACTTACCATACTGTTTTACATGAGTACTGAAGTTATCATTTTTAAATAACCGAAACCATTTTTGGAATTTATTCTTGCATGTTCACTGTAAATGCCTAATGTTTTTATACAAATTTCCTTTCCTCTTTCCATCTGAAATAATGTTACATACCTTTTTGTAAAGTTATCAATTCGAAAAAAAACTGATATGATATCTATGCTGAAAAGATATGTTTTAAACTATAACCAGATGTCGCACACTGATTTTTGAAAGCTGTTGTCAGATATTTCAAATGCCATCTTCCCAATTTATTAGTAAGTATGTAGTATCACTAACACTATCCTTTAACTAGCGGGAATGTTTTGGAAAAACTTCCTTGTATACTCACTAATACACTTTTCATGCCAAAGAACATCTATCATGACACTGCTGCATGTAGCTATGAAGTATTAAATTTTGGCGTGAATTAAATATTTGTTATTGAAACCATCGCATCATTCTTGGCGAGTTGTTTGGAAATTAATCCATGGCATGTGGTTAATAGTATCCTAAAATCGAATTTGTGCTTTAGACATATTTTTTCAACTGATTGAAATGGAAATGAGACAACGGAAACTGCATTTGTAATCACAAAATTCCATATCAAATCTGATGTATTTAAGTGATTGCTTTTTTAAATAACCACGTTTATATATTTCTGAATGAGCTGACATATAGACAGTGACCCTGCAGTTGGATTTCACTCAAACTTTTCCAGTGTCAACACCATAGATGTTAAATATCTGTACCGAATGTTATCTATCAAGCTCGCTTCGTTTTATATCTTGTTAATTTAT
>JAPMOQ010052436.1:133312-166685 GCA_026543055.1 Argiope trifasciata
GCAAAGACCAAAACTTTTATGAGCGTGTAATCATGTTACTACCAAAAATATGGCAAAAGGTATTAGACCAGAATGGAAATTTTATAATTTAATAAATAATTTATTCATTAAACGAAAATTTCTTTTCATTTTGACACAAAAATACGAAATGACTTTCCGAACGACTCAATAAAATATGTATATATTCCTTTTTTATACCCAATATTTTGTTTCGTGCTTAAAAAAAAGTTGAATGTTTCACTCTTTTCAGAAAAATGCAAGAAATTGAATTCTTTTAGTTTTATATACTCTTAATGACGTTGATTATGTGCCCCATTTTAATACTTTAGAACTTTTAATTCATTAGTACGTTAATTTAATTACATTTTGACTCTACTCTGGAAAAACTTAATTTTGTATTTTGTGAAAAATTAAATTGAAATTTTTTTCAAATTTATGAAAAATTACCTATTAAATGCTAAAGCATCGAAAACAGTTATAAGAAAACAATGTTCTAGAATCGCATATATTAATAAAAGCTTCTTCTAAAAATTTTTTTTATATATATATTTTTATTTTGATCTATTTTCTATTGCCCTTTTCATGAAGCATCTTCTCCAATAAATAAATAGATTTATGACATTTGAACTTACAATAAATGGTATATTTTGAATTTTGTAAGAATTTATACTCAAGAATATAAAAATATATAAAATTGCTATTATTGTTTATTTATATTAAGGTTTCACTTGAACGCAACATATAAGCGATATTGGGAAGAATCTCGTAATCTCATACCAATGTCAGATTACGGTGAGAAAGCTTGGACTGCCAAATTATATCGTATCCAAACTATTGCCATATTACCGGAAGTACAGGGTGTCCAAAATTAAAGTTACCCTATTCGGGGTTACATAACGCCTTAACTATTAATCCGAATTACTATGATCTGATTCCTTTGGTCGGAAGGCGTAAAGGGGTTAGAGCTTCATTGCAGACGATCAAAAGTGCGATTTATAAAGAAATGTTGAAAAAGAAGCTGAAGCCAGTAATTCGCAACACCGATATTTTTTGTAGAAGAAAGTTTTATTGTTGCATAACAATGTACGTCCAAACATGGCTCATAACACAGTTAAAACCATTAAAATGATTAAATTTGAGTTATCGGAACACCTTTCATACAGCCCGGACCTAGCTTCATCTGACTTTCATTTGTTCAGACAATTTAAGGGTGTTTGGATGATCGTCGATTTACTTCATATTTAAACGTGCAAAATGCGGTTCAAAAATGGATTCACGACCAAATGAAAACCTTTTATTTAGAAGGAATACGTAAGCTCATTGACCGTTGGGTGTAGTGCATTGAAAAGGAGGCAGACTATGTTGAAAAATGATGTGCCTAGTATAACCCTAGTTTCATGTTAATAAACTGCAGACTGAAAAGTGTAAGTAATTTTTGATTTGCCCTCGTAAATCCGATGTCTTGGCATAGGAATAAGTGCCTTTCCCGTGCTCTCGGGCTCCCGGTTCCGGCATGGTTGATCTTCTTCTGTGCTCTATCTGTGAAGTGTGTGCACACGTTTCCTGTAAAAATGGGCTGTACAAGTGCATGTAAAGTATGAAGTACGTATCTAAGTCATACTCTTGGACATAGTTGGTGCTACTGAAAAAAGATTTGACGTTCACTTGACATTTATCGTTGACATGTTATTTCCAGCGGGCTTGTAAAGTGTCAAAAGTCACAACTCAATATAGGACACACTTCACCAAAAAAATTGTTTGCAACATTTTCTGTGATTATAAGAAAGCTGAAGAAGTAAGATTGTATAAGCCTATTTTTTTGAAAAATTCTATTTCAGTTTTTAGAAAAATATCTTGCTATCATTAATGAAAGTTCTCCTTAGAATTCTGTCATTGAAACTTTAAAAATCCGTCATTGATTTCCTGCTTAAATTACAATTTTACTATATATTCTCAAACTGACCATCTTCAACACTAAGAACTTCTCTTGCTATTCTCTTAAATTCACTTTAATGACATCCATTGATCCAACACTCTCATTAATTCTTAAGGACACTCAAACTCTCACTTAACTGGAACGGAACCATTTTCTTGGCCTTTCTGAGGGGAATGGCGAACGTGACAGCGTGCCATTTGAGTCTGACCGCTAAGGTGTTGCTCTTAACGAATGGATTCCGTGATTGCTTCGGGAAAATGAGGATGTGTTAAGTTCTGGTACTGTTATGCATCTTTTTTCAGGAATCAGAACCCCCCACCACACGCCAGGGGGAAATTAATGGGCTTACGTGAGAAATGTCACCAGCAATTTGTAAAGGAAGAAATGGTATCACGCACGTTCTATGTTAGAAAAGTGCTGTACAATTCCGGTTGTCGATAGGATGAAACACATTTGATGTTTTTTTTTCTTCTGATTGAGATATCTAATGAATGTCTGAAATTTTTTCTGCTGATCAATGATTAATACAAATACGCGTTTTAGATGGATTTTTTTAAAAAATATTTTTTACATTCATGTATTCATAGTACAAAAAATTGCATAGAGCTTGAAATTGAGTCAATCTTTACTTTTACAACTTTCAGAGTTCAAAAAACACATTTTGGAAAATAACCATCTTTTTGAAATAATAATGACTTAAAAACGATTTGAGCTTGATGGTTGAAATTTCGTATATGGTCTTTACATTCAATTTGCCCGCCGGAGTCCTGGCATAGGGGTAGCCTGTCTTCCACGTGATCTGGCATCCCAGTTTGGGCATGGTTGTTCTGTGTTCTCTCTGTGAGATGTATGAATGGGCCCCCCCTTGTAAAAAGAGGTTGTGCAAGCAAATGCATGTGTCACCTTCATTTGAACTAGAAGTCAGACTTCTGCCCTCTGGGTGCTCAGGGGCCTTTACAATCAGAAGCTACTGCACCCCCTTTCCGTGGAAACACGGGCACGGCATCATCATAAGCAGCAGCAGCATTCAATTTGTCTATTGCTATCAAAATTTGAATCAGAGAAAGTATGTCTCTTCTAATATAAGTTACCGCGATAATTACTCAGCACGGACAACGATATTGATATAATTTGGTACGTAGATTTAACATCTATAATATAGGCACATGCCAAATTTGAGTCAAAACCAAATATGGCTTGACTCTAATTTTCGAAGAACGCTTTCAGAAACAGATAAACGCGATATTTATGCATAACACGTATGAGATTATGTAATTACCATCGCAATTTTGTGCCATTTTTTTCCAATCGGTTGATGAAAACTTGTTTAAAGAACAAATTTGATTTCTGAATAGTATTAAAGCATGACAGGAATTAATGGCCAAATAACTCAACAAGGATGACATGATGGATTCAGTAACGATGCCAAATTAGTGCCAGTAGTTAATGTATCGTTATTACTGTACGCAATTACCACGTAAGGCGTCGTTTAGCATAACAAGTTTATTAAACAGTATGTGAGATAATTTGAGGAGACCGGCTTCGCTGGTTTGGCTATGTTTTGAATTGGTATTTACTAAATTGAAAGCTTATAAGATTTGAAATAATTATGTATACATGGATTGTTATACTTATTTAATTTTTTGAATTAAAAATAAACAATCATATTTATTTTCGAGGTTGGAAAATAATCTTGTTTTTCATGAATTATATTTATTCATATTTTATTTAATTCCAAACTGGAATAGAATGACACACTGACGTCGCAAACTGCAAGCGAAAGATGTGCCCTTATGCCATAAATGGTTACATAAATTATAATACTTGATTTTTTTTATTTAATCTCTGAAATACAATAACGCTGGCAACAAACACTATTTGAAAGACAATGATGCGTTATATCATATATTTTTTTTTTCAAACTAAGGGCAAAAATGATGTCGAGTCAAGTTTTATTTGCAATCAAATTTATATACACAATAATTCTCTAGCAAAGAGCAGTTTAAAAAGAGTCGTTTTCTGGATTTGCAATAGCAAAAAAGATAATTGCTTTCAGGCTACTGATAACAACTCCTGAGCATCATTTGATATAGTAATGGGAATTGCATCAGCATTCAAATGGCTAAAAGTGTCCAAGATGGATAATTTAAAAAAAAATATCTATTTGTTTTATGACTGTTTCGAGCAGATATTGTGGCTACAATCATTCATACAATACTACTTGTTAAGAATATGTGAAAGAGGGAACACCTAAAAGAGTTTCAAAAATGAAAAAGAAGCAGGTACACATCCTTCCCCTACAACTTGAACGTTGCAATAATGTTAAACCTAATGAAAGGAATTAAATTTATTTCATTTGGCTTATTATTTGAACATACGTTTAAACAATAATCCTTAACTTTTGAATTCTATATGCTACAAAATACACAAGAATTTAGTTGAGTCAAAACTTTAACTTTCACTGCTTTATATCACCATTATTTCAAAATCATTGTCCCTAAAATAAAGATGAAGCATGAATGAAAAGAATAATAATATTCTGACAGAAAAATAACGAATAGAAAAAAAAAACTAAATGATTGATTAGAAGAAATGACGAGAACGATAAATTATTCATAAAGAAATTTACCTTCTTTTATGCAAAATTTGATTTATTGAATTGAAAGTATGGAAATCGATTGTTTTCGTAGAATCGATTATTTAAATTTAATATTGTAAAGAAAAAACAAGATTTAATAAAAAGTTAATTTCCAGGTAATTTTTTCAATAAATCTCCAGTTCTTGAAAATAATTCTATTCAGGATAAAAAGAATATCTCAATCATAATGCATCTGTATAATTCGATATTTCACATTTTTTAACTAAAAAAATTAAAGATAAATTTAAAAATAGATTTTTTTCAGCTTCAGAACTGACATCAAATGTACAATTTTTAAAAATAAAATGGCCGTGACAATCGGTTGCTTGGAAACGTAAATAAAGTTTACTCAAGATACGAACAGAGATAAATTAAATTTACAAAAATCTTTGAGATAACGTTGGTAAAGCGCGTGATCGATGCAATTCAAAATAGACTCACTCTGATATCAAACGAAATATTCAGGGATGGAAAATCAATTTACATTTCCAATTCCAGTTAATGCTCTTGAGAGAAGATTGAATTTTTTCGCCAGTAAACACATATTTGTCTTCTAGATTCAAAGTATTTTAATTTTGATTTATGTATTGAATATTTATTTCATTTACCGCGACTGAAAATATGAAAGATAAATATTTATTTGATAGTTCTAGGGCGTATGAGAAATAAAATTTAATCAGAGTCTGACACTTTACCTGTGACTGTATCTACTTATATTCTTTTTACATAAAGTTGGGTTTACACTCGATCACTACTAAGAAAGCCGGTAGATAGAGCATGCGCAGAAAAGGATTGATTTATGTTTGCCGCAATTTCATAAAAGAGATTCAGATATTTCATTTTTGGCTATAAATTGCCGTTTTGGCGTCCATGAATTTTCTCTGCGTATCGTATTTAGTGGTCAGTCAGATATCAACCAAATATCTTTAAGCGATAGTCATAGAATTTTGATTTTTTAAAATCTAATACAGTTTATTTTTAAATCTGTTCATTTTATGATAGCACCTCCAACTATTCGCATTTTAATCTTTCGAACATTTGAAAATTTCGGAAGTAATCTATAATAAATGATACATTTTTGCACAGAAAATAAAACTCGCCAAATTGTACAAAGGTATGAGTAGAAATATAGAAATACGATACAGTGCCATGTTGTTGCCTCGCCGGGACAAGTACTACTTGAAATAAACCAAACAGAAATTTTAATCTTTCTACGCATGCGCTGTCTACTCTCCGTCTTATAAGCTGCGAAATGTGAACCCATCTTAATAAAAAGAAAAGTAATGCATAAAATTTTACATCAAACAGCATCAAATCCATTATTCATGCCTTAAAAATGTTTTAAAGTACTCAATTCTAATTTAAATATTATTTAATTCATTGATATTAAAGAAGACGTATGAACACCCAAACCAGAGAGTATTGACTTTAACAAAAAAAAGAGCATGAATGTTAGATACAGTTATATGATAAACAGAATTTACTATTTCAATGGAAAAATGTATTATTATAAATGAAATTTAGACTTAATTTCAAACATTGTTTAAAATTAGATAAATAGTAATATTGTAATGAAACCCGATCATAAATCACATATACCCATTATTAATCATATATATTGTTGTGACTTCGATTCTGATTAGTTTGTAGTGTAAGGATTTAACAGATTCCTTGCCATGAAAACAGAAATGTGACTTACTGAGACCTGAAAATCCTGCAGAAAGATAACTTTCTATATATAGATGAAATATTCCAATTTATATCTCAGTCCTCAGCGTCAAAGGACTAAGGATTCCATGTTCATTGAGAGAAAAAGTAGGCTCTCTGCTTTCCTAAAATTTGATTTAGAGTTTTAGCATCTAAGATCTAGATACTTCTAAAATTTTGAACCAAATCCATCAAAAAACTCATTGCCAGTCGGTCTGTCATTTCATTTCCATATTAGTGCAATAACTCATAACCGACTGATTCCCACCGGTGGAGAAAAGGGAAAAATATGTTTCCCTAACCACATGTATTCGAGAGCCGACGTGGAGACATGTACTTTCTCTCTCTTGACTTTGTGTGGTGTTGTGCTTGTGTAGTAATTTAGAGATGTCCGTGTCCATACATATGTGTGTGAACAAAACCTAAGAAAGTATCAACTCCTACTTCGTCATCAATGGAATTGTCATGCATTGACTGTATAATCGCTATGATTTAAATCAATGAAATCTGATATTTAATCCTGCATTTTTATCACAAATCTACAATTGCAATTTTGAGTCAAAGGTTTTGGCCATAGGTCAGGAAAAACGCATCAAAAACGGTATTTTTATAATATATTCAGTAAAATTGCTCTATCCAAACCAAAGATATCAGCAATTATTGTGATCTTATCCATGTTATATAATTTTATGTACAAGAGCAAAAATAAGACCTTTATTGAAGATAATTCAAGAAAGTTTTGTTGGGATTGCACCCGCATGGTTATCATAAATTCTTGACTGTTGGAACTCGGTTAAAAATTCTTGATTGATTGGAATTAGTACAATCATCAGTACCAGAATAGGGTTAAGATCGTTCCTTAGATTTCTATTTTTGTCACAGAAGGATAATTCTAAGTAACGCATTCCCACCCAATAATTTTTATCTGTTTCCAAAAAGGTTTGATTGCAGTAAAAATAATCGAAATACTCATTATATCTGATAAGTTACTTTATTTTAACATTTTTTTGCAAAATACAAATTTATTTTCTTCAAAATTCCTAATTTATATCATTAAGAAATCCTCTACTTATAACTTGAGATTCTGGAATGAATGCTAATCTCATGAAATCTCTAACGCAGAAAGATCTAATCTATTTGGTGTCCATCGAAAGCAGAGTTATCCCAGGAGACTATTTAATTACTTCTGAACAAGGTACGATAACGCTGGAAAACTGGGCCCGCTTTCGCAAATGCTTGACTGGACAAAGGCCATTGTTGCATAATGAAATTTAACTCCGAAATCACTGGTCTTTTGGAATGCGTCAGTTATTGTCTCGTAGTGTTGTTTGGAGGTGCATTCGTATACTAAATGTGCCAAACGTCAAGGCAGTAAATGGCCCCAATGAACTTTTACGTTTACCTTTGGATAGTTGCTATTCTGTTGACCATTCTGTTCCTTCGTTTGTGTGGACGGTTGTATAGTAATCTAACAATGTAAGAAAACTTCAGAATATATTCGTGTAGGATTTATAGAAATCAATAAAGGAATCTAATAAACTAATGAAATCTTTTTCAGGAATATCATATATTCTTACGGTGATATCGAATTAGTTTTTGTGTTATAATATTCTTTGGTGGATAAAATTTCAGAATGTTTATTAATTTTATCGATAAAATCTAATTCAAATTTTGAGAAACATTTCTTAAAGCTTCACAACTGTCGGATTATGCTTAAAAACTTGAAGACCAAGAATTGATCATGATAATTCTTTTTAAGGATTATTTTATCATTTCGCAATACACATATTATAAGTCAGCGAATTATTTTTTTTCTATTTATTAATTTGAAATGCTAGTAATTTCAGTCTTTTGATACAGTATGTTTATATTTATAATCTTAAATACAAAATTCATCCCGAATAACTGTAATGCTAAATGCCAATATTTAACCAGGCTTTGAATAAATTGAAACTTAGTCCGAACTGATTGATTTCAATTTTTTTAAATAAAATATGTGTTATTTTTTATGAGTTACATCATTATTATTTTTTATCACTCCTGTTATATTTGGGCAGCAACGGGATAAATTACGCTCAAAAATGAGTACTCGGTTTGATATGTTACTATGCCTCTTTTTGTATATGAAATCCAAATCCTTGATTAGTCTTTACTATAATTGTATTTCTTGTCTATTCTTTTATGGATTGATTTAGAGTGGCCAAATAAATCAAATAACTTTTTTTCCTAATAAAATAACTAATTTCCTTTCATGATCTCTGTATTAATTTTATGGAAGTATTACTATTTGTTTATATATCATAAATGTATATTTTTTATATCAAAAGTATATGATTGGATTCTCCTGATATTGATTTTCCTGTATTAAGTATTGGTTAACATTGATACTAGAGAATTTATATTGATATTATTGGTTGAAATTCAAAAAAATGTAAGAAAATTTTAAATTTGATGCGATTAATTACTGACTGTTCTTCTCTCTCTTCGGCACGTATTATGGATTTTCTAATAATAGATATACTTCAAAGATTGCTTTCTCAATATATTTGAAATTGATATCTCTTAATAGAGAACTCTTAATAAGAGCAATTTTAGCTTCAAATTGTGGTTTATCAATTTTGAAACAATCAAACTGCTCATTACCTGTAATTTTGATTAATTTAATTTTAATTTTATCCCATTTAAATTTTATCTTTTACTTGTTTTTAAGACGTTTTTTCAATTTTATAAATGTCTTTACAATAAAAAAGTATATGCATAAAGGGATATAAAACTATAAAGACTAATAATATGAGGCTCCTATATCTTTTATTTTTAAGTATTTGCATTTGTGTTTGTTTAGATGATTTTGTAAATACATATTTTTAAAATCATGTTCTGAAACTTGTCTTCATGATTACAATTTAAGTATTATTAGCCTTCAATTTATTTTACCAGCATAATTCACAAATTGAGTTTACCAATTTGTTTCGAATAAAAATTGTTTCTTAAATCTACATAATTTAATTTTCAAAAACTCCCATAGAATTTCTAGTTTTAATAATCGTACGCTTTTTTTAGAGTGAACTTTAGAACTGATCAAAAAGAAGTTCTGTTGGGAAATAAAATACTAACCCGAGATTTTGCAACAAAAGAACAAATGTACATTTACAAAAACTAATGAAAAAAAAAAGGTATCGGTATAAATTTTTGAATTTCTTTCTTTTTCATTCTTTTTACATTTCGCAATTACAATTCGACAAAATATAATAAGAGTCATTTTTGTACTATATACGTTAAATTTGTATATAAATAAATATATATATTTCATCCACAGCACTTACAGAATTTTCGGATGAATATCTACGGCGGTATGTAGCTCTGAATAAGGTAACTTTAATTTGGGAACCCTATATATTATTATAAATTCAAAATAAAAAAGCCAATATTCACAATAAATTCTTCTATATTGTATTACGTTATGCCAAAATTTAGTCATTCTTTATATGGAAGATTTAAAGTCTACATATTTTACTACAGCTTCGTAAAAATATATAGATGTTTTAAGTTAGAAATGCATTGTTAAAAGTTTTAAATTATTTTTATTAATATAAGAAACGAAATTGAAGCTTTTAAATGGTAATGCTTCATTGATTATGTATATACCTTATTCTTTAGTTTATACATTTAGGAAAAATTCCACAGAATTCTATTTGGATTGACAATGAATTTAGTTTAAAATTAAGCCATTTCTTTTAAAATAATTTTACTTATTTGATAGCTTTGTGATATTATGGACCAGGTCTCCATTAAAAATGCTTTCTTAAACATTGAACAGAAAATAGTCATTCTAGAAATAATTATTGGCCCTACTCTTTCTATTCTATTATATTTTTATGCACTTTTCAAATATATCATAGATTTTTAAAATCTTGCTTATTTCCCTAGGAATTATTTACATTAAATAGCTTCTTCCCGCTTTTTTTTTTCAAAATTTTCAAAAGTCGAAACTGTTATAAAATACTAGAATAATATAAAAAAAATATGAAGAATTATTATTGAAAATATTAAGAATATTATTCTATTAAAATGATATAAAGATGACATAAAGAATTGTTAAAATACTGAGTCTTCTTGAATTATTGCAGTTGTTGTTCGTTTTTGCCGTTGATCTTAGTTATACTTTATTTATATTTATTTAGTGTTGTGTGCTTCCATTAATAAAAGTCTTTGTAATCTTAATTTTCAAGACCAAAACCAAAAATAATAATACTTAAATTGCAACGGCTGAAAAAGTTTTCTTTTGCTGCTATAATTTAAAACTTAAATGCTTCGAAATAATAAATAAAACTATTTTAAGAACTTTAAAAAATAAATATATTTCACACATTAACTTCTGGCAATAGTTTATGTGTACAGCGCGACATCTTGAACTTAAAAAAAAAAATAACTTTTGAATATTTGGAGTTCATTTCAGAAATCAAAACTCTAAGAAAATCAAAAAAAATTCCCTCCTAGAACTTAGCAGATGCGATCGAGACCCCATTAAAAGAACTCTGAGAACAAACGATGGTTCAGCGGCAATACAGCAAATAAAGTACTGTGAAAGAGAAAAGTTCTATCATTGACAGCTTGCAAATACTCTCTAACCCTCTTCTTTTGCCTCGTCCATCAAAACTATAAGAAAATCAAAGGTGGCATCGTCAGTCTCCCAGCTGTTGCCAGATTTCTAATCAGAAAAGTGTCATTTTTGTTTTCTCTTCTTCGTTCTTCCGGAGTCGCTGCTCTGGCAGCGCTTGTGCTGGCAATGTTTTTTCCTGGACCATTATTAAATTCTAAATATGTCATGACAAACGCAAAATAGAATAAAACGTTCCTTTTAACAGATGTTGTTGTTTGCTAATGAAAATTTTTTTTTTCATAATATCATTCTTATTTAGTTTTCTGTTCGTTGCCTTATCTTTTGTAAATTGTTCATCGATTTTTGTTTTAATTTTTGAATTATTTTCTAAAAGACATGCTGATTTCAGCTTAACAGTTTGACTTCCTAAGAATTTAATTTAATTTTAACGATATAAAATACTTCCTTTGAAGTCTTCATCAGAAAAAATTCATTTAATATTTCTAACAAATGTGATTATCTAATATCTATGCTTGAGGACATGAAGAAGGAAAATTAATTTTTCGTTCGAAAAATTAATTCAAGTTTTGAGATTATCTGTATCGTTCTATTTATTTAAAAACTCAGTGGAAACTTCAATTCTATGCGATAAATAAAAGATTTGAATGTATTTTTTTTCTTTCAACGAATGAAAACTGTTGTGATACAAATGATTCTTAAAAAGAGAAATGTTATATTTTAACTATTTAAGCCGTTTGTTCTATTTTAAATTCAAACTTAGGACAGAATCAATTATTAATGTCTATCGCAACCCATCAATATTGAATTTCCACCATAAATCAATAACTCAATGGCCAATTTATTTTTTAAAAACATTTGAATTGATAAGTTGTATATATATGCACATAAAGCAATATAATAGAATAATTATATTCAAATTTTGCTTTATTTCAAAAATATTTGATATTTTAGAAAAAATTCCGAATGGGTATTGTTGAAAATGATCAATAAAATCATTTCCATAAAAAGCAGAAGACGCATAAATAACAGATAATTACTGGAACATCTAACTTACATATTTATGTATAATTACTGATATAGAAACCAAACGAAAAATACAATGTTCAATTATGGCTATTTTCTTCCTCTCAGATTACAAATCGATTTCAAATTTGCTCGTTTTTTGTAAAGAAATCAAGCACAGAATACATACTTTATGCTAAACATTGAATTATATATGTAGAATGAAATTAAAAGGTCAGTCTCACCCACTATATTATTAGCTCTGATTAATGCATATAAAATTATCAAATCCTCAAATGGGAATCTTGACAACTTATGGGTTAAGGGTTATTAATATTTGGATATCAGTAGCCTATTATGAAAGATTGGAAATCACAATTTTAGTCTTTCAGATTGTCACGTTCAAAATTATGAGATTGCTGCATTAAATTAATGTCCATTTGCAAATGCATATTTTAAATCTATTACAATTGAAGTTTCTACAGCAAAATGTCATTAATGTAAAAATTGTATTTTTATACCTCTTTCTAACAAAAGAATCGCTATAATTTTCAGAATTACGAACAATCAATATTCTAATCTTTCATTTGAAGCGTATTGACCTGTGGACGCAGCGTCGTGTGTGTGTGGAGTAGTTAGTCATGTGGTAGTGATCTAACCAAAAAGAGGGACAGTGAGAAATTTCAGCCGGCTAGAAAGACCGTAGAACGGATATCCAAGGATTCCTTTCTTACTGCCTAGTCGCTTTGTTTGTGTGGTGGATTACTAATTGTGGGCTGCTGTTGTTATTGGCGGCTGTGTGTTCATCTCGACAAATATTTCTTGTCTTTGTGCTGTCCTGTAATCTTGTAAGTGGAAGCCTTATTGTTGTCTATTGAGGTCCAATGTTTATGTTTTCACACCACACATATATTACAAAACGAAACCGGCGACGAAAATTTTGTAACATTATTAAAATAAAAATATTTTTACTATAATTATAAGACAAATATGCTAATAAATAAGGGCTTTTTCTAGGATTTTTTTAGGAATCACTATTTTTAATTATGAACATAAATTTATCTAAATTTTTATTTTCTATAAAAAATAATTACTGAAAATAAAACATTTTGATTCGTTTTTATAAATAAAAAAAAGTCACATTTCTTTATACGAAAATTCATCAAATGTAATGTTTGTTTTGCATTAAATATTTTTCGTGTTCTAGAATAACTTGTCCATAATTTAAGAAAGTATAGTATTTTTTAATGTATTGTGCAATTTATTTTCAATAGAACCAAGGAGTTTTAGGAATTAATTTCGCTCATGCGCAAACTTGAAAATTTCCTAGAGTTAAAAAAAAGTATGCTATTTTTTAAATGTCAAACTGCTTCTGATTTCTAGAAACAGTTTCAAATATTTTAGATAGTTGAATAAAGTATTCCATGTTAAATTCATTCGTTTTTCTCAAAAAAAATATTCTACCATATTTATAACCGCACTTAAGTTTCAAATCAAAAGTGAAATTACATTGCATCATCAGAGATTTAAAAATATTTCTTCACTTTTGACATATACGAATCTTTTTATTTTTTCAAAGATCTTATCCGAACAATTATTCAAAGTATTTCTTTCAAAACTTTTAAAAGCCGAGACCACTAGGTTCAAACCCTTTTCCATTAGTAAAAATCCATATATCCATCCGTAAATCAACTTTTTACATGCAGGAGGATTCTTGGATATTCTTTATTATGATTATTTTTTTCTTATTATTCCTTTTCACTCACAGCCTTCTTTTATTATTTTCGTTCTCATTTTAGAAAAGAATCCATTATTTTTCTTTCGGAAGTTCCGATGATTCTTCTGTCACAAGGAATTCAAGCATTTCTCTTTGCCGTTTTTTTTTTTTCAGCTGCGCCATTTGTCAGAGAAATTCATAAGTCGTGACGGTCTTTTATACGAGGCATCTCATTTCCAGCTCTCTTTGTTGTCATTCTTGAGATTGATAATAGATAGATTCATCTGTCTCTAATAACAATAAAAATGGATGCATCTGGCTGACAGAACACATTTTGATAAACAAACTAAACGGTTGCAATTATGATAGTAATTACCTGTGAATAAAACGTCTAATATAAAAAACTAGCCGCCTTTGGCGACCAGCTGGTTCGCCATGAGTAATACGTTCTAAAATTTTCAATTAAATCACATATTCATTAGCCTAGAAGTAATTCCGGGAATTGATTGGCCTGAAAGTAATATTTTCTTTAAGATGATGTACGAAAAGTTCTAAAAGAACACCTTTTCCTAATAGTATTCTTTAATTTTATAAATCAATCAGTTTTAACTATCGGTTATGCTTCCAAAATATTAAAAATGTTTTTTTCGATGATGTTGCCAAAATATGAAATATGATTTTTTTTTTCAAAGAAAGCGAGAAAGGGAAAAAAAGTATTGAATACAGATATTGCAAACGATTACATAAATATGCCATTAAGTCCGGATTTCAATGCATATCCTGTCTAAATTCAATCAGGTTTACTGTAAATAAAAAGAATTTATGGAATTAATATTACAGATATTGCAAACGATCATAGAATCATTTGCATTTATTTTTTAAAGAAAATATCACATTTTATATTTCTTTTATTTTATCCTGTCACGTGCTGAAAGTTGCATTTCTATAGATTTATTTTGCGATGATAATTTTTTTTATTTGAACTTCCAGCATTCTTTTATTTTATCCAATCACGTGAGAAAAACATGGTTAAAATATTTCTTTAAAAATTCGTTAAAAATAGAAGCTTACGTTATAAATTTAAAAAACTGACACCGTTAGAAAGCTAATTTTTTTTATCGTTAAATTGATGTAAAAATCATGTTTGTGCAATAATATTTTAGGAAGTTATAACGGAAAAACTTCGAAATTTCGCTTTAATTTAAATTAAATCAAATTCTAATTAAAAATTCGAAAAAAGGGCTCTGAGGTGCACATTCCGGACCTCCAAGGTATGCATGTACCAAATTTGGTAGCTGTCGGTCCAACGGTCTGGCCTGTAGAGCGCCAACACACACACACACACGCACACACACACACATTGAGCTTTATTATAAGTATAGATATAGATAATAATATCCAGATATTCGTTAAATAATCATATCTTTCATTTGGGTAAGAATTTTTTTTTTGAAATGAAATCATAATTCACGTGTAAATTGTTTTCGAATCAATAACATTATTTTTTTTTTTTCTTATTACCTCAAATAATTTGAAAAGAATTCATTTCTATTTTATATTTCAAAGTACTCGAAAAATGTAATTTTTATCAATTACTATAGATAAGAAATATAATTAGATAGCCAAGTTTAATAATTTTATTTGCCCATATATTAGCTAAAATTTCTAAAATCTTATTTATATATTGATAGAAACACGCAATACAAAATTATGATTGTATTTTTCTAAATTTTGAGCCATATTATTTGGAAATTTGTTTTTCAAATTTAATGAATTGTAGTTATAAACTTAATTAATAATCTCGTGCAGTGAAAATAATTTCGTGCAGTAGTACATTTCTTTATTGCTATTACAAACTTACTTCAAGAAGTAAATAGGGCCGTGGTGGCCCGGTGGTAAAGTCTCGGCTTCGGAACCGGAGGGTTTCAGGTTCGAGACTTAATTCCACCGAAGAACCGCCGTGTGAGGGGGTCTGTTGCACGTTAAATCTGTCAGGCCAAATGTCCTCCCGCTGGTGTGGCGTGGTGTGGAGAGGGGTGTGCCAGTTCAGGTGTCGTCCTCGTCATCTGACTGTGGTTCAAAATTACGAGGTCCGTCCCAAAATAGCCCTCGTGTTGCTTTAAAAACGGGACGTTAATATAACTAAACTAAACTAAAACTAAACTTCAAGAAGTAAATAATTGTATGCTGTTTATAACGCAAAGTTTTCAATACATAAAACACAAAATGTTATCTTTATTTGGTTTCTAGTTTCGTGACATTCAAATATGAAATAACTACAGAACCCCAGCGAATTTGACAGGCAATCACGTCATCATATTTTTAAAGTAAAAAAAAAAAAAATGTAAAATTCCTTACGATCTTTATAGAAATATTTTGAAAATGTCCATATCCAGGTAGCATTGTTTTATTACACATAATTTATGTAATAACATGTAATAATATATTATATTATATTATACAAAATTCAACACTATTATATAATATTTCAAATGTTTTTTTAATATCGTACGATATGAGATAGATGTATATGTGCTACACCTGTATATTTTTATCTAGCGAAAATTTAAGTACATCTTAGTAAATATGCATTAAAAAGTGTTTATCAACTGTGATGTAAAATATTGAGATGTCTATTTCATCTTCAAAAGTGAGCGCACATAATTCATATCTAATACTATAATGCGAGGAATGGTTGCCAAGTCGAAAATCACCCCAGAATTAATAAACTCCGGTAAACTTGGGGGTCTGGGGTTTTTGGCCAAGAGGAATCGATTGGCGCCGGTTTTGAAGCGCTACGGTCGAGCAGTTCGGAGTTACAGATAGGATATTTTCAAACTTTATTAGTTCGCCATAATGGCTACTTAAATTTTCAAACGGTAACGTGCTACCATCTATAGCCAATATGGCGAACTAATAAAGTTTTATGTTTATGCTGTTATAGGTTTATAATATGTTTCTTATGTATGTATATATGCTTGGTTTTTCTAAATAAATTTGTCAAAAATATTGAACTTCATCACATTTCAATCTTTACCTTTACTTTACCTTTGTATAGAATAGTTCCTTTTCCAAACTCTAACTTTGTTTAGAATAGTTTACAATGGTGCACTTTAACCGGTTATCTTTTCACCAATGGTTTCACAAATTTTCTTATGGCATGTATTGTTTTGATAAATCACAATTGAAAATTTAAATCTTCGATACCTGTTTTCTCCGAGCGGAGCTCGGTCACCCGCTGGTGTATTTTATATTAGATTGAATTACGTGGCTTCAGTTAGTCAAATGAAAAAATAATCGCCAACATAATAATAAAAAAGGTTCAGGGGAAGCCATATAAAAGACAATGAATACATATAATCAATTTTCCTACAATAATCATCCAAATTGTGATTAGAACATGCACTTCATCTCACATGCTACAAAGAACCTAAAACGTTTTTTACTTGAAGTAAAAAAATAGGTAAAAGTAAAATTAATTTAAAAGATGATCCAAATATGTATTTTAAAAGGCAGAGACTAGCTTGACCAGTGGTTTTTGCTTACATTTTAATTTAAAAATTACAAAGAAACAAAATTTATATTTTACTCGTTTTGTTCGTAGCATTATTGAATAGGTAGCTCCTTTTTTATTCGAAACCCTTAATGATGTAGTTTTGAGTTTGAGATTATCCCCTTATCTTGTTCCAATTTAAAATTTAGGAAAGCTTTATCCACCTTTTTTTTTTGAGGTAGGCTTTGTAATTCATAACAGTCTTAATATACCTAGATACCACTTTCATGACTGTAGATGATGTTATTCATAAACCAAAGGGGAGGGATTAGGGATTTTAAAGAGTACCTAGGAAAGAAACCCATACACATACAGAATCCTTACCGGTTGTTATATTTCCTTTGAATGTTTTTTTATATGTCTAGAGGTTGTAAAGACCAAACTTAATAAAATAAATTTTATTCGATTTTTGAATTTCTTTTTTATTAAGGTAAAGAAAAAACATTTCATAATAACTGATCACATTGCATACTTAAACAAGGAAAATTCGAAGCAATGTAAGAAAAAATTATAACCTTATCTTGGATATTAAAATGTAGTTTTCTTTTATAAAATAAAAACATGTTGGTAAAAATTTTATTTCAATTCTGCAAAAATTCCATCTAGAGAAAAACACATCATTTGGAATTAAAAATTGTGAGAATGGATCATAGAGTCCAGATTATATATATATATTTTTCTTAAAAAGCCTTTAGTTAAATATGGATAAAAAAAAATGTGATGAAGACTTATAACTTTTGAATAATTCTCCTGAGTTCAGACAATGATAAGTATTTTTTCTAGAGTTGAAAACAATTCGATTATTATTAAGTAAATATCTGATGGATACAAAAAAAATGAATATAAAAATAATTTTCAATTATATTTCAATTTTTTTCATTAATACTTCAAGCCGTTTCATTTCACAAATAAGGACGAGTAACAGATTTAAAAAAAAATCAAAGATACTTAAAGTGAAACATGGTAAAAAAAACTCTTGGATTTACTGGAAAGAATTAGCAGTATAACGAGGGAGCAATTATTTCGAAAAGAACACTTTTCGACTGTTTTCTTCAAGGTAAAAAAAAACACCTTTCAGCCGAAAGTGCCAATTATAATCTTGGAAGAAAAAGTAGCTCTTTATTTTCAGATGAATTTTATTGCCGTACCTATAACTGAGCACTTAATAAGAAACTAACTATCATTTCTTGCACAAAAAAATTATTACTGGAGTTCAGAAACAATTACAATAATTTTTACCAAACAAGTATGCAAATAAAAACGTGCATTTGAACAATATAAAACAAAGAATTTTCACCTGTATTACGTATGATATTTTTCATGGTTGTCTATAATTCTATTACGCACCAGAACAATTATATCTACAATTCTAACTAAAAAAATCCTAAACAACTTTAACTAACTGTCTAGTGGCGGAAATTTATAAAATCAGCACAACATTTATACAAGAGGTTTTCTAATAAAGATGTTCGAAACCATACAGTGGGTATAAATGATGACTTTATTCAAAGTATACATATAAGAAAGAGCACAACGGCCTCATTGATTAACAGGCCGAAGGATTACTAGTACCCTGAATTCATATTGGGAAGAAACCTAGTCCTTCACAGCGTCAACAAATCCTGTCGATACTGCAAGTTAAGTGGTGGGGGGATGGTCAGCTGTACACAAGACGAAGAAGTCCTACACAGCGGCCTTGAGTTCTTCTCCCAAATTTATGTGCTTCCCTTTCAGATGTTTTTTAGATAGGACGAAACACAGAAAAAACGAAGGGCGACATTTCTAGGCATTAGGGCAGATGGTCGAGATGCTGCCACTTGACCAGCTCCGAATATGTGATTCTGGAGATGTGTGAACACTAGTTATCCTGCAGCAAAGCCGCAACTTCCGTGCTATTGATGGTTTTAAGGCGCACCCGTCTTGCTCAGCCAGGCTATCTCCATTTTCCTGGTCAGTATGGTGCTGTCATCCTAGATGCTCTGTATTGTTGATGTTCACAGACTGCATGGGTGCTTTGTTACTTCTTTCAGACCCAGATGCAGAAGTAACAAAATGAGTGGGAGCGGGAGTGCCAAAGGTAGGGCATCCTTCGGCAAGGTGGTGGAGTGGGTGAATTTTCTTGCTTGGAGTGATGTGAAACCCCGAGTGAGAGTAGCTTGTTTATGTTTTGGAGGTGAACTTTAAGTCTAGTCATTTGTTTGCTATTGACCAATCATATTGCTTGATCGGGGAGGTGGTGGTGAGAGACATGAGGGCACTAAGTATCTAATATGAAATTAATCTACAAGTAGAGTATTTCGGGCCTTTTAAGTTTAATATTGAAAGTGTAGGGATTAATCTGGGCTATTGCTTCATTATTGTTGTTATCCGTGCTATTGAAAAATATTATTGAGGGTTTTATATTGTTTCTTGAAGGTATTGAATCTTATTGCATTACATACATCATTACAAAATAAGTATTTTCATGTCCCCATACATTTTAGAGTTCCGGCCAATTAGGAGAAAAATTTTTACATTGGTACAGAAATTGTTCCTGATATAATTAAAATGTTTTATCCAGATCAATTTTCTGTCTAGTATTATTCCTAAATATTTTGCTTCCCGAGGCCACAGGATTAGAATATATTTCAAGGAGAATTTGGAAAATTCAGGTTGTACGTATCAAGGACTTGTGAAACATTACTGCCCACATCTACCCGTGAATAGCCCCGGTCATTCATTTTTGATGGACCTGGGCATTCTACCAATTATCTCACAATACAAATTGGAGTGAATGGCTTTTCAGTGCTAGAGGAATTCAACAAGTAGCCATTCCTGTATTCTTTATAAGAGTTTCTACTCTCTCCTGGGCATATAGGCGACCGTGCTTGCTCTAATCTATGCCGGAGACCCAATTCGCATCACTACATGTCGCAATACGTTCTCTCATACGATACGTTCGTTGTTGCGTGCTCTATGTGCTTAGGCATTAAGATACGCTGATGGAAAAAATCCCAACAATAGGAAGGAGCTGTGCTAAATAAACGAAATTTGGTAGGCGTGTTTATACATTTGAAAGATAACGTCGATTCAAATTTCGAGCTACGCGCGTAAGTGTGGCGCTAGAAGCGACACTATGAACATGCAAATAAGGTTTGTTTAAATAAGCGAAGTAAGGCTCGTGATCGTTATTTACAGTTGAGATTTGACGTAGTGGGTTAATGTTAGTCAAGGATGCCTTTAAGAAGACAAAGAAGCCATTATCAACAGTTCACTGAGTTTGAACAGGTCGTGTTGTAGGGCTACGAGAAGAAGGGTTTTCTTTCCGCGATATTGCTGAAAGACTTGGCAGGAATGTATCCACTGCGCATGAGTATTGGCGGCAGTGGTCAAAGGAAGGTACGGCCTCAAGAAGAGCAGGTTCCGGGCGGCCATGTGGTACTACTGAGAGGGAAGACCATCGTATTCGTCGTATGGCTGTGGCTAATTGTACTGCGTCTGCAGCTGAAATTCGAGCTGCAGTTGACACCACACTGACACAACGAACTGTTACAAATCGATTACTTCAAGGACAGCTCCAAGACAGAAGCCCTGTACAGTGCATTCTACTGACTTCAAACCACTGCCGTTTGCGACGTGAGTGGTGTCAAGCTAGAGCTCATTGGAGGACGGAGTGGAGATCTGTTGTTTTTTCTGATGAAAGCCGGTTTTGCCTTGGTCGCAGTGATAACCATTTGTTGGTTAGAAGGAGCCCAGATGAACGCCTGTCTGCGGCCTAGACACACAGGGCCTACTCCTGGAGTTATGGTTTGGGGAACAATTTCGTATGACAGCAGGAGCACTCTTGTGGTTAACCCACGCACCCTGACTGCAAATTTATACGTCAGTCTAGTGATACAACTGTTGTGCTGCCACTCATGAACAGCATTCAAGGGGGTGTTTTCCAACAGGATAACGCTCACCCTCATACCGCTGTTGTAACCTAACATGCTCTACAGAGTGTCGACATGTTGCCTTGGCTGGCTAGATCACCAGATCTTTCTCCAATCGAGCACGTATGGGACATCATTGGACGACCACTCCAGCGTCATCCACAACCAGCATTAACCGTCCCTGCATTGACCGCCCAAGTGCAACAGGCATGGAACTCCATCCCACAAACTGATATCCGACACCTGTACGACACAATGCATGCACGTTTGCATGCTTGCATTCAAAATTCTGACGGTTTCACCGGTTACTAATGCACCAACATTTCACATTTGAAATGGATCCTCTCGCCAATGGCTCTACCTGTGATCTTGAAACTTTAATCAATTAAATATGTTACATAGACAAATGTATTCCCAAAATTTCATTACTGTACAGTTATTTTTTCTTGGTGTTGGGATTTTTTTCCATAAGTGTATGATTAATTCACCTAATTTAATACACTAAAAAGACCATACATGTATCTTGCTAATATAGAAATGATTGGTGTATTGTCCATAAAAATTCATTTTCTATGTTTAGTATATATCTGAGGGTGTCTCAAATTTAAAGCAAAATTGGAATTCGCGACCATTCGTGCAGTAAAGTGTTAGTAACCCTATTAAAATGTTTGAAAGCTGATTGTTTAAAATTATTAAAACTGAAGCGTTACATGATATAACATCGTGTTTTCATTGTTGAATAATATTCCCAAAATCATGAAAGTCTGGAGGCCACAGTTCAAAAATGTAAATTCCATTTAATTGAAACATCGATTAAAACTGAAGATATAGTTGTATAAAGAGGTCCTAATAGTAATGCAAGGTATGAATTTGCCACAATTATAGAAGTAAATTGTAGGAAAAGCTTTACCTAAAAACTATTTGACGATAATTTACGATTTATAAAAATGGAGCGTTGCATCATATAACAACATGCTAGGGCAAGATTAGAATGAAAAAAAAAACTTTTTTCTTCTTTAAATTGTTACGTTTTTATCGAATTGTTCGAATCGGAATGCATTTCAATTATAATTATTTGAATACTTAAAGCAATACAAGTATGATTATTACAATGCGATTACCCTCATTTGGCCAGTAATTATGTCATTAATATAATATACACTGAATTATTCCATTCTTAAAATAGGGAAAATTGTAATAGAAAACAGTAGTAATTTTATTTATATAAAGATGGGAATATGAACAGGATTGAATTAAATAACCAATACTAAAAAGTTTTGTTATTATCTAATCAATCCCCAAAACTTACAATTTATTCAAAAAATTTATATTAGAATGTTATATGTTTAAAATTACATAAAGAATATAAAAATGAGCGTCTGCGGGAATAAGATAAGTATCATGTAACCTAATGGCAAGTCAAGAATTCTTCCTTACGCATGCACCCAGTGGCTGAGTTGGGAGTTTTTTATTTTATTTGTTCGGTGAATTGTGTTCAAGTGTTATTTCTTCAGGAATTTCTCACAGACAGCATTCTGTTATTAAATTTCTTTCCCCAACATAGAAACTGAAAAATTATTTTTAGGAAAATTATGATTGAATATCTTAAATGTTATTTTTTATTTGTTCAGATGTCCTCCTAAATGCATTAATGATATTGATTTTATATCTATTAAAAAACAGTTTTTAAATGCGCCAAATCAATAAAAAACCATCTGAATAGAATTTAAAAATAAAATACGTCAGTAAACAGTTGTAAGGAACGAATTGAATAGAAACAATTTTAAAACTGTCTATAGAACTTTTTTTAAATGCAGACACTTTTTATAACAAAGCTGATGCTTGAGAGATTAATTATAAATTGAGGTTTTTTTAAAAAAGAAAAGCCCCAATTAATAGCTACTGTATGATTGATTTTTTTCTGATAGATTTGACCGATAAATTTAAATGTTTCCTTAGCGGTTTGATTACAAAATATTTGATTCATGCACTTTCCACTTTTTGTTACTAAAAATGCAATTAATTTTTTACTAACCCATATCCTTTCTAAATTCAACCATATTTGGAAAAAAGGGACAAAATGTATTGAAGTCTTTAGAAAGTGTTTTTGAAAGTACTGTCATCTAACTTGTAGATGAAAAATATAAATATATAAAGGCTAAAACTCTCAATGGATAAGCAGTTAAAGTTTCCAAAAGGGTTTTCTTATTCTTTATTGGAAAATAAGTAGCTCGTCAGATAAAACTCAAAACAAACATTCGATTTAGAGACAAGCAAAAGCAATGAGAGTCTAACTCTTTCTAATGAAAAAAAAAAAACATCAAAACATTTCGACTTGATCAAATATTTATACAACGTGTTTCATTGTAAGTTGAATTTCGTAAAAGATTGAGAAAATTCTTGAATGCATCGCAAATTTATTTCTTTTAACCAGTGAGGCTATAATTAAATAAAGTGCCATTGAGATTTCGAGATAATATTTAAAATTCAGCAATCTAATTCATAGCTTTTTAAATTTATACCGTCCACATAATAGACAATCATTCAATGTCAAATAAACATATCACTAACATCACACTCAGTCTCCAGCTCCATTAGAGAAATGTTGATATTTCCCCATTTCTGTCTCGGTCTGTGTGTCAGTCTAGAAATGTCTCTAAAAATATTATGACATTTATTTGCATACCAGAGAGGGCAAAATCCCGCTATTAGAAGTGAATATTGTGCGTTTTTTCTGTCAAAGGCTTTGCTTTAATTCTAATTGTTGAAATTGCCATTGCGCTTAAAAATTCAATGATAAAAAGTCATACTATTGTTGTTTATAATAGCACTTATAATCAACAAGACCGCGGACTAAAAAGCCATTGCTATTTAATCCGAGTTTTTTGCACCTCTTATTTTTACAGTAGCACAACCTAGAGCCAAGATTACGAGTTTGCTACCCACACGCCACAGCCCTTTCTACACTGGGGACTACATTCGTTCACCTACAGATCGTAATTTATACATGAATCAGAGAACGATCACCTCTGAACCGTTACTCCTAATGGTATGACTCTCAACATGGAGGGCTTTGTGACATCGACATATTTATAGATACCCTAGCCACTATCCCACACGAGGACCTTCGGCCGGCGTTGTTCGAACTCTCAACACAAGGTATGAGAATCCAATAACCTACCAACCAGGCTTTCCCGGCCATGTGAAATTGTTATTTTCAGTATTCTGAGACTATCACTTTTTATGATTCTATCTCACTAAGTGTGGAGATTCGGAAGGATGATTGCGTTTCGGGAATTCTTCGTGATTCTTTGACCTTGATTCCCACCCTGTTAAATATGTTTCAGTTCGATTTTTTTTCTTCATCTGTATGTTAAATTTCATTTCTGATTATATTATTTTATTTTAATTCAAAATGTATTCCTTTTGTTCTTGAGATTAATCCAAATTTACATTATTGTTAAAGGTAAACATATCTTTTTCCTTTTCCTCTCATTCATAATTTGAAAATTTTAATTCATCCTAACGCATGCGTAAAAGCGCAGAGGTTTTAAGAATCCGGTATAAACAATAATAATTTCGACATGGAAAAAAGATAGAATTCCTAATTTAATTATTCCAAGTATTTGCTTAGAATTATTTTAACTATCATTGTTATTATTAATTGTATTAACTATTTATGAATAATTATTTGAAAATTTTAATTATAAATGAAATTGAAATTTTAAGAATAAATATTTATTTTGTAAAATTTTTTGAAGAGAAGTTTATGATAGATCTATTTAATATAAATAGGAAGAAATTAGTGAATAAATTGAATTTGAGAAAATCGCTATTTTCCGATAAATGGTGAAAATTTCTAATGAATTGGAGAATGACAAAAAATTTAGTTATATTCGTTTACAGTCGGACATTTGTCAATGTATTTCATCAACCACAATTAAAGTTTTATAAGAAAGAAAAAGAAAAGTTTAAGGACCCAACCAAAAAGTTCGTGTAATGATTAAGACTGTATAAATATAATCACAGAATTTTCCTGCGAGTTAGTTATTATTGTTATTTACTTTTCTTACTAAGAATATGTTTTAGGTCTCAGGATCAAGAACATCTGTAGATACTTGAAATTTTACCTATTTTGCTATACAGGGTTTGCCAAATTCAACCGACAAATTCAGAGGGGTAATAGTAGGAAGATAAAGAATTACCATACAGCATGGGGTACCAAACGATGTTCCAGAGGTGAAAATAGCAAATATATATGGAATCCGAAAACTTTTGTAAACTGTAAAATATTAATAAAAAATAGCAAACAGTGCTTCAACTATGGAATTTTTAAAGTGAAACATATTTTTAAATTTTTTTTTCATACTGGTAACATGCGGATTTGAATATATAGGGACCGTTAATTACTGAAACCAAAACCAAAAATAGTTTAGAACCTATGTTTAGGAAAATAATAAAACCGAAAGAAAAATAAAAGCTTTAAAATGTAAGGATTTTTAAATTCTTTCATTTGATATAAACGCGGAGTGTGAAAATTTGTTTAAGTTATTCAAAGAAAACTCAAATGAAATCGAGAAACATTACCACAGCGTTAGCTCCAAAGTTTTCAGAGATCTTTGTCAAATTCGAAAGACAAATTCAGAGCGAAAATAATAGGCATTAAATAGATGAAAAATTGCCGGAAAACACAGGGTTGCTAGTAACGTTTATTCAATGAAAATCGCAAAGACAGACGTTGAAAAGACAATGAATCTGGTGAAGAGAATGACCTAATGAATACGAAGAATAGAAATAAAGTTATTAAGAACATGTCTTCTATGTACATTTTTCATGCATTCGAACAAATTAAAAGCAGCGTTGCATTAATAAGCATTGCAGAATTGACGGTAATTGAACTTCGTTTGCAAACTAGTCAGATTTCATGAATTTAATTAAAATGCGCTGGGGCTCCATCATTCCCTAAGCAAACGTTCTGTCATACAATTGTCGGTGTTCCCTGTATTAAATCCAGAGGAACATGCTGGAAGAAAACAAGGCAATTTTTGCTCCTAAGAAGGATCAAGCTCCAGGCAGAAGATAGGTCGAAATAGATAATTTTGACCAGATGTTGAAATCAAACTTGTACATTTTGCGAGATTTGCGGATATTCGAATTGCCAACTATTCGTATTCTGTGTGTTGAAGACAACTTCTTTTGTGAATTAAAACGCTACCAGGAAAGTGTGCATCTTCTTGTGTTATATCAAGCATCCAGCATGCGAACTCCATCCAATTTGCGATTTTCGCTTAATAAAAGTTAACTAAGACAATAGAAAGTAAAAATGTGTATGATTTCTGATAAAAAAATTAGTATAATCCTTAAAATCTGCTCAAAGCATTTTAATAATTCGTCTCCATATTTTGATTAAAAACAGAACGTATAATAATGCTTTTGATACGAACATAATTTCAATCTTTTCTTTTCCTTAATGTTCTAATGTAGTTCATCACTTTCAGTAACTACTTTAGTCTTCAGGAAGGGGTAGCCCATTTCTTATGGGGTTGGATTCGCATCCCATTTGTTGCAAGTTTGAACCAACCGTCCGAAGACCTTCGTGTGTGGTGGTGGCTGGCCCTCACATAAATCTGCTGTGGTCACAAAGATCTACATATTAAAAGTAATACCACTTGAGGCACTAGTTCAGAGATGATTGTTTTCTGATCCAGGTATAAATTATGATCTGTGGATGAGTAATGAAATGTATGAATGACATACGTCCAGTGAAAAAGGTTGTGACGAGAGTAGCTAACTCGTACTCTTGCCCCTAGATAGTGCGAGACGCATAAAATTTGGATTAATACGATTAATTCGCAATAGCTGTTTGGTCGGCTGGCCTGCTAATGACCAGTATCCTGAGAAATATCAACAAAATTAATCTTTATCAATCGTTTCAAATACTACATTATCATATTCTATTCCTTAAAACTTTGTTAAAAGTTTTGAGCAATTTGTCTTAATCTTTTTGCTGAAAACCATACGTGTAATAGTGTTTTAGATTCAAACACACCTTCAATTGTTTTCTATTCTAAATTCTCTTACGAAGTTTATCTATTCAATAACTTTTAATTCCAGACTCCCATTACATGTACTCTAAACTAAATATATATCTTGACCAACCTCTCTCACGAAATCGTCCAGTCTATTCAGAATTTATTGGAAGAAGTGATTTCCCTGGAGGCCATTTAATTACTACCTAGGACAAGATGAGATAACACTGGAAAACTTCGTCCCCTACTGCAAATGTTTAACTTGACAAAAGGGCTTTCACCGTTGCTGCATAATTCCGTCTTAACTACGAAATCTGTTTGTATTTCGTAAATTGGTGTCTCTGATTGATGTTTGATTCAGCATTTAGACACGAGGTCTAATGGACTAGACTACAATGATTGGACCTACGCTTGACCGAAATGCAATTTCGTTTGTTTGATTTGTTTGTGAGGACGTAAATATTTATAATGAAATTAAACGAAAGAAAGCGATTGTGGCTTGGCCTTTTTGGTATTGAGATATGCGGATTTTCCATTCGGATATTCAA
The DNA here is from genome assembly GCA_026543055.1 of Argiope trifasciata. NCBI lineage: Eukaryota > Metazoa > Arthropoda > Arachnida > Araneae > Araneidae > Argiope > Argiope trifasciata. The sequence goes on from JAPMOQ010052436.1 coordinate 160,975, forward strand.
ACATAACGAAATTGAAATAAATTTGATGATGATGACTCCAGTATCATTTTTCGTTATCCGGGCCCAAATGTCGCCAATGTGAGAAAAGCGTGAGCCAAGTTGCCAAGCGAAGCGTTGAAGAAGGTTGCAATAAAGTTGACGGAATTCTACATAATTTGGCGAAATCCTACGTAATTTGACACTACGCCGGGCTGCGGAAAAGTGCCCATTAGATTGTCTGAAACCGTTCGGCTATTTGGGACAGTGCTATTTTAATGCGACATCTAATGAATAATTTCATGTCTAAGGAGGCAAATGGGCAGCTGTTCCTTATTAGCAAGTGATTGTTTAGTATGTACTGGAGCCCATTTAGCCGAATTGAAAAATAAAGCAGTGAAATTTCATTAAACATCTAAAACTTTGAAGTCATTGTTAATCTTCTTAATTTTTAAAGAAAGTTTCATCAATAATGTTGAAAACTTTTGTTCTTTACAAACTATTCAATAATTATCCACGGTATTTTGTCGTAAATAGTCTCAACTATTTATCTCCTGTTCTTTTTTTTTCGATGTTATTTTTGCCCACTATAAATCTATGAGTCATATTCCAGCCACTTTTTGAATCACTATAAATTAGCATGTTGTCCATTAATATGATAGGTCATTTTCTTTAACCGTAGGCTTTAATTCATTATACTTACTGTTAAAAGGCCTAGGAGCTGTAGTACCACGGGCGTTGGACTAGCATCCAGTTTGAAAACCACCGGTCAAAAATTCCCCCACGTGTGATGGTGACTGGCCTCACGTATAAATCTGTGGTGGCCATAAATCTCTCTGTGTCGAAAGTCATATAACTGGGGCTACTGGTTCAAAGATTATTGTTCTCCGATTCAGGTATAAATTATGATCCGTGAATGAAATGCATGAATGAAGTCCGCTCAGGCGTCCTGACATAGGAGTAGAGTGTCGGCCCCGTGATCTGGTTGTTCCGGTTCGGGCGTTGTTGTTATTCTGTGTTATATCTGTGAGTAGTGTTAATGTGCCCACCCCCCTTCAAAAAGGGGTTATGCAAGCAAATATGAAGCATGAAAGAGCTGAGTCAAACTCTGACCCTAGTTTGGCGTTACTGAAAAAAGCAAAGTACATTCACTCGACTTAGATCGCTGACAAATAACTTTCTGTGGGCTTGCATCGTGTTATAAGTCACAGCAACAACATATTTAAGGGTAGATGGTAGCAACTAGTAATAAAAAATGATCTTTCAATTCAATCTGGAAAAAGTTATATTTTCTGAAGAAGTTTTGATTTGATTTAAAGGAGGTCGCTGGCAAAAAACTTATTTTTGATGAATTTGCACCGAGCTTATAATATGTGCATGTATAACGCCAAGAAGAAGTATTTTATCTTTCATTAAAATATTGTTTAAAATTCTAAGTTTAAAACATGTAGTATGCAAAACACTCTTATAGACTTTCAAACATATAAAAAATCAGATAAAAAAAAGAAATCATTTAGATGAAAATGAGGATTTTTCGGGACTGAAGCTTCTTCAAGTAACAGAAGAACAGTGAATGCGAAAAACCAATATTTAACATTTGTATATTGTATTTCTCAAGACTGGTTCACTCAATAGTAATTTTTCAAAGGTGAATCGATTAGGGAATATTCGTAAACGAATACGAATTATGCCAAACATTCTACTAGATGAACTGGACAAGAATCAAAGAAATGTGATTGATTGAGTGAATTAATTACTAATGCAATTAATTGAATGAAATGATTCCTCGAGTCACACTTATTCATTCTCAAACAAAAATGTATTATTTTTACCGATGTCATCAAAAGGTGTAACATAGAATAAAATATTAGCGACAAATTTTATTATGTTATTGGCAGACATGCCAATTTGAAAAGGAGTTACCCAAAAGTAAAAAGAAAACCCCTTTCTAATAAGATGACGAAATAGTGGGAAATGTTGCAAACGAGTGTAACAGTAAGAAAAAGAAATGCGAAAGAATGATAATAATTACTTTAATCACCCAAAGAAACAGTTTGAAGGAAAAACATACTGTTGTAAATCTTAAGTTTTCATAACTACCTAGGCTGACTTGTTGGAATATTTCCAATTTTTCAACGCGATATTTAGACAATTTAACAAATTATTTACGTTTACTAGCTCACTACAGCGAGGTCTTGGAAAACAGTACATATCTCTTTTCCTTTTTGTAAAGCATTTGTGAATTTTAGGTTATAATATATGCGATGCCCGGGTTTTCGATATCTTCATTTTTTATGTTACACCAAACAAACACAATAAAAAAATACTAATAATAACTAGATCTAAATGTTGGTAAAAAAATTTAAACTCCAAAATGTGGTGGCAATTATTAATTTCTTATGTAATGGTTTAGATAAAATAATAAAAACCAATGAAAACTTTTCGAATACTTATAATAATAAAAGTCAATTTTTTTTCAAGAAATATCTAGAAGAATTTTTAAATTAATCTCTTTAATTTAACATTAAATTAACATTTAGCATTTACTTAATAAAAATTCTCCCATTACATATTAGAAAATGTTTAATGAAATTACAAAAATGAATTTCGATTAAAATCCACATCCAATGTTCCATTTTCATTTACAAATAAAAAAAAACTCTTCTTGAAAATTACATATGTTGCCACGATTTTTTATATGAATTATGCATCTTATTCCTTCATTCTAGCAACTCTTCAGTTCTAAATATGCATTTAAAATCCCAATGTAGGACTTGTAATTAAGGCTATAGAAACACTTGATGTAAGTTTCAGTGGAAAAAAGACATAAAAAATCTTGTATCAAACAATAAAAGGTTTCTCTCCCATAAACAAAACATTTTCGGCAAATTAAAGTGTTTTAATACTTCACGTAGTTTTTTTTCTGTTTCACCTAGTTCATTCCGGAATAACAAGCAATTATAACATTGTGAAGTGCAAGAATTATTTCATACTTATGATGATAGAATGGTTTAATCACGTTTAGAATGAAGAATTTAACTTCAATTATTATTTTTTGAAAATTCAAAGCTTTTACTTAATGCATTCTTATTTTATTAATTATAATTATTTCATATTACTTTTCGGATCATATTTTTATTTTGCTTCATGGAACATTATTTTTTTTATCAAATGAAATATGAAAATAATTTTTATTGTGATATCTAAAGTGTATAAGGTGCTTGGAACAATTTTTTTCTGTTAGGTTTGTGGCTTTTAGATTTTGTTTATCTGACATTCTTAATTATTTAATGATACGTTATAATACATTTTTATCTCTTTTCTAAATGAGATTGACTAAACTTTATATTCAAACAGTAACAATTTAACTCTATCATGTAATTGAGTGAAAATTCAATAAATGACAATGCTTCTTTAGCGTCCAGGCACATAGTTTTTTGATTTTATTCTCAAAACTATCCTAGTATGGCATATCTGGAAACTAAAAGAAGCTCAGCATTATAGATTTTATAGGAAAAGACAAGTTATTTACATGAAATATTTAAACAATATGATTAATTCTGTATTTATTCCTCGGAATTTCAGATAATTGAATATTTATCATTCTCTTTATAACTTTATTTAATCTTTTCTATCACTCTTCTTCATTCAATCTTTTATAACTTTATTTAATCTTTTCTATTTATATAATCGGACTCGCAAAATGCTTTAAGACACCATAACGATAGTATTTAACCCCTTAAAATGTAATAAGATAAGCAATGTTCCATTTAGAAGTTTAGTATTTAGAGTACAAATTAATTAAGAATAGGTTTAAGTGTTTTTAAAAATCAATAGTAAATAAAGGTAATTTCTGATATACGGCAACAAAAGTTTCAGCAATGTCTTTATTATTTTTTTTTTAATTTTCAAAGCTATGTTTAAAATTAAGCACGGTTTAAAATATCTCCAAAAGACATAGTTTTAATATTATTCAGAGATTTATCGAGAATTCTTCGAAACAATTTATTGGATTCAAATTCTGAAGAAAAAATAAATTTGTTTCTTAAAAATTATTTGTTATTTTTAATACTTTATACCCTGAAAATCTTACTTATTTCTGAAAAGAATAACCAAAGTAGGAAAACATTATACTTAGATTTTTTCTCAATTCCTCCTCTGAAAATTGCTGTGATTGATTATGAGTATGATTTATAATAGCATAATCATCATTCTTTGAATTTTGAAGTTTTATTTTCTTATGTTAAATATTGTTTATATGAATTCCTTTCTGAAATAATAAAAATCCTCAGAATAAGAGTTCTTATTGAAACACGTTCTCAGAAATCTTTGAGGATTTTTCTATCGTTTATTATTTATGTATGATTTAAATGGGTTTCTTCTTACAGCAAATTATTTTATTAGATTTCTGTCAACAAAAAGATACATCCTACAAAAAGATACATTTTATTTTCAAAAAATAAACCTTCTTGAGAGTTCTAAAAACCAAAAATTCATTTCAATTACAAACTGAATGCAACTAAAAATTTCAACAACTCTTTTTTTTTTAGAAATGTCTTGTAGCAATAAAATGCAAATATTATATTATATATTCTGATGATATTGGTTTATTTTGGATATGGATATATTTTATGCTTATTTAATTTTAACCAAAATTTTGATACAAGTTTTCAATTATTAGAATTTTCCATTATTTGAATTACATTATCTTTCATACTTGATTAGTTTTAAGACAACATAACGCTTTCAAATGTTTTTTTTGCTTATTTATCAGTTTCTAATTGTCATTTTCTTTTTCTAATTAGTCGGAAAAATAAGTCGGAAAAAATTATTCAAGTTTTTCATCATTAACGATAAATTAAATAAATAAATCTGGTAAGAAGAATGGTGGTCATTTTGATAGTTGAAATAATGAAATATAATATTGAAGAATAACATGTGTTACTATAATATTTTAAATTATGTCATTTTTTGGCTTTATTACTAGAGCCTTTGAATATGATTTGCTTGATAGAAGTATAATAAACAAAGAAAGTATTAAAATGTATCTATTAGTAATCTACAGACTTACATATCTCTGAAACTTGTACAAAATTATTCATTTTTGTACATTTTTCATAATAGTTTTTCTTAATTTTTATGCGTTTTTCTTTTAGCAAATTAGACGTATTTACTAAAAAGATTGAGCATAACTGAATAATCAAATTAATGGGTGGAATGTACACAAAGTTGTTTCAAATAACAGTTTAAGTATAACACAATGGAGTATAATAAGAAATTGCATGAGATCGCTTAAGATCGCTTTCGAGACTTAAGTTATTTAAAGTTAAGAGAGGTAAGAAAAATTTATTCAAAATAATAATTTTCAAAATTTGATGTCTCCTCAGAGTTAATCAAAAAAATTCTTTTGCCTCAAATTCTTTATAAAAATTCGTAAAATACTTTGTTAAATGATAAAAATATTTTAATGATTATGATTTATTGAACTGGGGGACTATATGATAAATATATTTTGTAACATTTTCAAAAAAGGCATTTATTAATTTAAACAATGTAAAATATAATTCTAAAAACATTTAAACATTTTTTCCCATTAGAAATATATTTATTTTTTTAAACGTTTAGAAATTAAATATTGGGCGAAGATAAGAATAGATATCTATTTTTAATTTATTTCCTTATGTTTCTTCAGTTATTGTTTCCTTATGTTCCCCAACATTCTAGAAATTTTTTTT
>JAPMOQ010052436.1:167932-194190 GCA_026543055.1 Argiope trifasciata
TGTGTGTGTGTGTGTGTGTGTGTGTGTGTGTGTGTGTGTGTGTGTGTGTGTGTGTGTGTGTGTGTGTGTGTATGTGTGTGTATTAGTCCATAGTATACATATATACTTTGTGCAGACATTATATGGTACTTAAATATACTTATGATTTACAAATTCAAAATTGGAGGGGTAATTCGAATTATCTTTAAATGTACAAAAAAGTGGAACTATGAGAAAAAAACTGTTAAGAAATTTATGATGCAAGATTATCAAAATTTATTTCTTTATCATCGGGAATGGATGACTACTTTCGCGCATAAAATCGCATAGCATTTTGTTTATTTTTTACAATTTCAGGCAACTATGAATCTTCAATTATAATTCAGTAAGTCTGAAAACATAGTTTCAGAGCTACGCTTGACTTGATAATGGCCTTCACTTGAAATATCAGCAAATAAATGTGAAGCAATTATTACAGTATATTACATCTGCTTCTATTTTATTTAACAACTAAGTATCTAACTTGAAAATAAAGCATTATAGTATTCCCTTGTATCCCTTTTAAACTTGCTTCTGTATATTTATATTTTCTCCATTGCACAAAACGAACTTCCAGCTTAACGCTTGTTTGGATTTAAATTCAAACACTAACAACAAAGAATTAAGAAAATATTCGCAAGTAAAAGCTTAAAAGTTCTTTAAACTAGCTACGAGAAAAACATGTTAAAAAAAAAAGGGGAAAGGCTAGGAACCTCTAACAAAAACAAAAGATCCGCAACAGCGTAACTACTTCAAAGAATTATTGTTTTGCACAGTGAAGAGAATTTTTTCCCTACTGCGCTTGGCACAGTAGATAGCGTTTGCATTATTTCAAAGTGAATAACAACTTTGTAGAAATGAAAAAAAAGAGGGTACGATTTTTTTTCAAATAATTCCACGCGAATGAAAGACACGATTGCATTTTTCTTCTCAGGATTTTCTTTTGTTCGATTTCTAAATAATTTTTCGCTTCCAGCACTAGGAGGGTTTTGCTTTTATTGAAAGTATTGCCCTTTGTATTTCAGTTTTTTAATCATATTAGCGTTCCGTTTTAAAGCAAAACTTGGTCTACTAAGGGACGGACCAAATAATTTTTAACAGCAGCCATATGACAAGGAAAACATCTGAGTACACGTGATGTACACTGTTATAGTATTGAAAAGATCGCTGATTAAATGAGATTTCATTATAATGACACAAAAATAATTATTTATAGTAAATATTTACCTAAATTTAAACATATTTAGTTAATAAAGCAAACGCATTCCAGATTGAATAGACTAACCTAGCTCACTCATAAAGCAAGAAAAATTCAATATTGTTTGCAGATATTTAAATTAAATTCTTGGTGAAATTCAAAAGCGTTGTTGTATTATTATTATATATGTAACTACAATACTTTGTATAAATAAAAATATGTAATTAATTAACAACGGTGCCGCTGTAGTTTATAAAGTATGATAAAACTCCGATGATGGTATGGTATTTACTTAATGAAAGCTGAGCAGAAAATCTTCTATCAGAGATCACAGATTCATTTTTATATGCTTTCCAAAGGATTCCGAAGTTTCAAAAAAATAATAGATATTTTGTTACAAAAAAGACGCCAAAAGCAGTTCCAAGTCTCTCATTAGACTTCGGGCCAAAAACTCCACAGAAAAAACAAAATGCGTTCAATTTTCAAGTAAGATTTCGCCAAGTAATACTTGAAAATCCAATTTATTTCAAGAGTCTTTTGAGGAATTCGATATTCCTGCTCATGATCTAGATCTCATTTTCATCAAAACCTATCTATAAAATGAAATGAGAGCTAACATACAATACCTAAGAGCAATTACAGAGCTCACACTTTTTTTATAAGACACGTGGGGAATTTTTTTTCTTGACAAAATATACCAATAAACTGGTAGAATTTCTTAAAACGAAGCAACGATCATTGAAGCAAACTGCAACGGCACTTCAGTAATTGATATAACTGCAATATAAACAAAATGTGATAAATTGAATATTTTAAATTATACTCCAATAGGAGTTGTTGGCGCAATATGGCCAAACATGGCTCTTGCGCCATTAAACCACACCAACCAACCCACCAACCAATAGGAGTTGTTGTATTACATACCAAATAAAAACACAGTTAAAGTTTCAAAGCATCATCTGTTTTAATAAGGTTTCAAATCATCATTTGTTTTAATAAAGTTTCAAATCATCAAACGTATAAGACGATTTATTCTTTCTTTGATAATTTCATGACGAGCCTCTAAATGTCTGAATAAAAATTCTTTATCATAAAACATGAGTTCAAGTTATTTTATTTAAATGTGCGAACTTAAAAAATTAATGATTTTAGTATATCTAGTGATATAAGAAGAAATACGCAAAAGTGAACGTTTTGATTATTTTTGATCAAAAAATACAATACAATTAGTATATTATTAAAAGTTATAACTTTACTTCATCGTGTTTTTATTCTACATTCCTCATCATTGCTTTCTGAATGTCAATTAAAAGTTAGTTTTTAATTAAGCATTTGAACTCTCACCAATCAATCAATTATATTTGAAAATATCGATATTTGTTGAAATTGAGACATTAATAAACAAAACCATTCGAAATAATTATATATACATGAAATTTGACATTTTAATCATTACTATCTTAAATTAAAATTTGTTTTAAATCCGATAATAGAAATGAGAATATTTAGTTATATTTATAGCACATTTAAACACCAGATATATAAAAATTCTAACATATAAAGGTATAAAAGTTCAATAATAATCGCGTCATTTAATTTAAATAAATAAAGTGACGCGATTATTAGAACTAAAATAACCCTGATATAGTTTATTAAAAAAATTTTATTTAAAAACTCTAGCGAATTTACTAGTCGCCAAAGGTATTCAATACCCAACTCAAGGGTAATCATTCCCAACATATTTGTATTCCATACTCAGCGCAAAATGTAACTATTCTCTATATATTATATAAATATATAGAGAATAATAATTAATAATTAATATAAATTAAAATGAATTAATATAAAATGAATAAACTGTTCCTCACTATCCAAATATGAGTTGAATCAGTTTTAAGTGAAATTTAATATTTTTTTTAATTTTTCAATTTCAAGGGACCAAATAACCTTTTTTTAAACTTTAATATTTCAAACTTCCATTCTTCAAAATTTATTGAACATTCAACAAAATTTATTCGACATTTATTGAACGACTTCTTTCATTTTGTACTTAAAAATGCTTTAGTAAATAATTTAAATGATTTATTCAAAAAAAGTCATTTCGTTTGCTAATACCAGACCACGATATCCTTAATTTAAACAAAGAATAAAAAAATGACAAACAAACACTCTCTTTTAGATTCCCTAATGCAGGCGAATATTGACCTTTGAGATTTTGCATCCGATGACACAGAATTTTTCTCACGTTCATCACGAACAGATCAATGGATTAACACTGTTTATTTTTAAATGCATCAAACCGTAAGAAAATAAATAGAATCGCTTGAAATTATCGATCGAAAATGTATTGAACTTTCAAAACCAAGCCCGTATTTGTTGAAAAGAAGAGTTGTCAACAATAAGGATATAATACGTATACGTGAATTTTCAACACCAATTATGGCTACGAAAATGAGTGATAATGCTACAAAAATTATAAATTTCTTATATCCCTTATTATGTTTTATTTTAATTAAATTATTTCATAATAAATCTGAAAGATCAATTAATTAATAATGTTGAATTTTAAGTGCATGAAATACAAAGAAAATAAACAAAATCTTAAAATAATCAACTAAAAAAACGTTAAGCCTAGCCTTGTGAGTATGGGCGGAATGAAGCCTTATTCATTTGGCGTGGGGAAATGAAGACATCTTTGGTGGGAATATTATTTTTTAATTAATAAATAAAATTCAAATTAAAAATTTGAAAAAAGAGACCCCATTTGCACATTCTTGACCTCCAAGGTGTGTATGAGCCAAATTTGGTAGCTTTATATCAAGCGGTCTATCCTGCAGAGCGTCAACACACACACACATTGAAATTTATTATAAGTATAGGTATTGATTAAGGGCTACATTATTTGCAAGATATCTCTTTTTCTTCTAGAGAGGAGCAACAAAAGATCATTAAAAAATTTCAGAAATTTCATTTAAAAATTTGAGTATATATTCAATTTTTTTCGTCAATTTAATCAAAGAATAGTTTTGCACAAAATAGGTTTTTACAGAATTTTAAAATGGAAAAAAAATGAGCCTTCAACAATTAAACTCTAACCACAATTTCTTTTCTAATTTAAATGCATGTTGAAAATTATTTTTTAATTTTTTACAACATTAATTCTAATTATTTTAATTTCTAGATTTATATTCATAAACACGGCAACGATATCAAATAAATTTAATATGTGTTTAGTTAAATTATTTCTTCTAAATGTTAAATTACGAAAGAACAAGGGCATTGTGAAAGAAAACGAAAATATCTAAATGAGAAAAGTAAGCTGGTTAACAAGAAAAGTTTAGAATTGTTTTAAAAGATTTAACGAAAGTAATAATTTTAGTGTGGAATTAATACAAACGATATCTTTTTAAAGTGATATACGTATATATCATATTATTCTTAAAATAAATAAAATAATCCTATGTTTTGTACGGACTGATCTAGTTACATAACTAGAATTTTCAGGTTTTTATAAAATTGCATATTTAAGTGATGTTTATTCACTTAATTTAATATTCAGGAAGACTCAAAATTTTGGTAAAGTAAGCCAAACTTTTTAAGCTTAATATTTACTTAAATCAGAAACTTTTGTTGGAATTTACTTACTGGTGTGTAATTTGAATAAATTTAATTGAGTTTTCTATTCCATGCACTTAAATTCTGGTACATTTTATGAAGAATATAAAATGCAACTTTCTTATACTACAAATATATTGCTGAAATTTATAATAACAAAATTTCGAAATTAACAATTACAGCATCTCAGACATTTTTGATTAAGTAAATAAATTTATCGTCATCAATAATCATGATACAATAGAAATTGTTAATTTTAATAGAGAAACATTCATTTAAAGATTCCAGAATAATTTAAAAACGTTTATTTGAGTTTTCTATTTTCTATATTTAAATCCTGAGATCTTTTATGAGGAAAATAAAATTATTTGAATTGAAATTAAATTCTGAAGCATTTGAAATAAATAAATTTCAGAGATTTATTATATTGAAAATTCAAAAATAACATTTGCTGCACCTCTCAGAATTCAAAAAAGTAAAGGAATTGTACCGGATATTCTCAATAATAGTGTAACAATATCTCATTTCGAAAACACTTGTATAAGTGTAAATATTAAGGACAGACTCATTAAAGTAATTTTATGATAAATTATATAATGAATAAATATTTTTTATAGAATAAATTAAAGCTTAATTTTTTTTTATAATCCATGGGTTTCGTTAATCATATTGAGCAAAAATGATTTTCTTATTGCAATTTAACATTTTAAACAAAAATTAAATTTTGGATGTTAAAATGGTCATTGTCTTCAATTATTATCTAAAAAGATAGAGTAGAAAAGCTATCAATCTTATTAATTTAGGTTAACTGTTTACGGTGACCTGCAGCAGTTTTTATTGTTTAATTTTTTTTTAATTTTTAATAAGTTTCTTGCACACATTTATATATTTTTGATTCACCCAAGAAAATTTTTAATGTTTTTAAGAACCCAAATCGTGTAATTTAAATGTTTACATCTATTCTGTCCATGAAACATTTCATGATAAATGGCAATTCTATTAAAAACGGAAATATATGGATATTTGGATGGATATTTATGGCCGGATATTTGGATTTTAACATTGGATGGATATTTCCATTTATTGTGTTGGGGCATTTTCTTATTACTAGTGAAAATTGCGCAGATATTACAAATTTCTCTTCGTTTGAGTACTGATATTTGGTAGAATTATAAAAACTGTTTTAATTCCTGTTTAATAATATAATCTAATATCGAAAATCAGATACAGAAATTCTAAATGATGTCAAAATCAAAAGAAAATTGCACCGAAATTAAATTGGAGTAGGCAATTGTAAGAAAATTAAATTGAAGTAGATAATTGCACAAAAAATTAATTGGAGTTGATAATAAACATTTCAAATTGTGCAAAAATAAACTTCAGCAGCATTTTTTTTTTTTTGTAAAATTACAGAATCAGGAGAAATTTTAATTAATTGAAATTAAAATTCTAAGAAGCTCTAATATGCATGCTTCCTCTCATAAAAATATATCTTAGCGAAATATGAAAACTCCATGTCAATTAGCCTGACCTATAGGCTGCCAAAGCACATAGTCAGATAAACGTAGATATATACAATCTCATTCTGAAAGTAGAGCGGATTTATTTCACCGAATTTATTTTTTTATAAAATTCGCCAATATGTTTTATTATTACCTGATGAATTTCTACCAATTTTTTTCATTATCTTGGACATTTTTCGGAGAATAATTTGAAAATATATTGATTTTTCTTTGGATTTTCGGTTAGGTAATTAAAACCTACGAAAGTCATAATTTAGTTAATTTTTTTGGGAAAATTATCAGAAATGTGAACATGTAAAATCTAAACACATGAGAAAATAAATTTAAAGCTTTTTATCTAAAGTACATGAGAAAACAAATGCATGGCGTTTTATCTAGAGGACATGAATATACGTTTAAAATATTTTATCTAAAAGGCATATATAAATAACTATAAAACATTTTATCTAAAGTAAATAAGTAAACCAGTTTAATACGTTCCGTCAAAAATACATAAGCAAATTTAATTTTTTTGTCTAAAATACAAAAAAAAAAAAAAAAAATTAAAACTTTTATCTAATGGACATAGATATTTTTTTTAAATCTAAAGTACTTAAGTAAACAAATGTAAGGTATTTTATCTAAATTATATAAGTAAACAAGTTTAAAATATGTGATCTAAAATAACATAAGTAAACCAAGTTTAAAATATTTTATTCAAAGGAAATCGATAAACAAAACCTTCTACATATAAAGAAAAAAATGAAAAATCTCTATTATTATTTAACTTGAGTGTATTTATGGGAATATCCAAATATAAGAAATGCGTATAAATATCTACACTTTACTTCGAATCTTTAGTTTCTCTTTATTTTTTCATCAGTAATGAAAACACAGTCTGAACTTAAAGCTCTGATGGAGTAAAGCTTACTTAGTAGAAACAATAAGTAAGAAAGTATTCGTAATTAAAGCTTAAAAACTCCCAAGATTCTGCAAGGAAAAAAAATTAAGAAAGGAGGAGCTGTTGTATCAAAGAATAGAAGCTCTCCACCATAAGCAAAAGATAACGTTTCAGTAATAACTACTTCAAAGCTCCTTTGTTATATCGCAAGTTGAAGAGGATTTTTTCCTTCTACACTTGGCACAGAAGAAAACAGTACTTTTTTGTTGTTATTGTTATACTGTTTGAAAAATGCGGTAACAACTGTTTTGAAATAAGAAAAAAAAATGTAATTTTAATTATCTTTAAAAAAAATTTGTTTAGTGAGAAAAAAAAATCTGGAAACTTTTTTTCTTTTATCCATATGTTGATTTGTGTTTCGTTTCTTCTTGACTACTTAATTTTTAAATTTGTTGGACAATAATGTAACATCTGTGGATGTAAAATGTAACATCTGTAGAAAAAGTATTGTAAATGTAGATCGATTGCTGCTGTTGTATTTAATAACACAAGAACGATGACCTAATCAACGATTTTAAGCCGAGAGAACTTATCTGGTTTTTTAGCGTTATCTAATGCTAAGAGTACGTCTTAGCAAATAACGCGTCACAGCCCTTTCTGTGGGAGGAACATTCATGCATTATATTCACTCATCCACAGATCGTTATTTTGATCTGAATCAGAGAACAATTATCTCTACACCTGTACCCCCAGTAATTTTTCTCTCGAAATGGATGACTTTGTGACCACAACAGATTTATACATGCACCAGCCACCACACGCGCGGAGAATCTTCTTCCAGTGAGGTTCGAACTCACTACCCAAGGGATGCGAACGCCCTACCAAAACCCAATAAGTGCCTTTTTGAGTGACAACTATTTTTCTTTTCTTTCACAAATTGATCAGCTCGTTAAGAGAATTGCAATGGGCTGTGGAATGTTTCATGTTTGGAGGAACTCGCTTGCATTAAACATTAACAATGAGGTTACTTTTATGCGACTACGCTTCGCTCTGGTTGATGGTTGAGTCAGATTAATTGCAATTTGAGACTGCTAACCTTTTATATTTCCAGGGATGCTGGGTGAAAAGGGCCTGGACTTATCTCAGTTTCTATCAAAAGTATCGTTTCTAACACTATTTATTATATGGCCAAATTCGTCGTCAAGTGGAGAAATTGTCACCAATAATAACCCAATAAAAATATCCCAAGCTCTGAGGTCACTTTCTGGGCACCAGATACAGATAATAGTATATACGCTTGAAATGGCATATGACCACAATTAAATGCAGACGATTAAGGTTTACTCCTAACTAACTCTTAATTAAGGTTTCCTCTTACCACAATTAACGGTTATCTTAACTAAGAAGGAAAGCTCCGCTTTCCTTGGGTTGAAGATTGTATGTACGAAATGTATGTGCAGTTGTCTAAATTATATTCTTTCTTGGTTCGTCCTTCATTGAAGAAGCTATTTTCACATGGGAAGTCAATTCCACGAAATGCACTTATGATGGATAATCCAAACATGCTCCATCACAATTGCTCAGTATACAAAAATGTTTCAAAATTACTTGCTTCCAAATTCGTAGCATGAAAATGTCATTTATGACATTGTATGAATGCAAGAGGGTTCTGCTTTGGATACTGCCACGTTTACAGAAGCACAAACTTGCAAAAATCGACTATATACATGAAAGCAGAAAATCGTTAATTAAGTAACAGTAGTAGCAGAATAATCTTTGAAGTCAACAAATATATTACTCGCTTTACTATCAACATTTAAAAACCAAGAATCAATGACTTTAAACGACAGAAAATATAATTTCCTTGAAGAATATATGGGCCTCAGTATATCGAAATATGTCATATTTTCCAGAAATTCGTTGTATTTTCAAACTCGCAGCGAAGTTTCTCAGTAAGCTTCTTGTATCGTTTATTAAAAGACTGTATTATCTATTAAAAATCTATGAATCTCTCATTTTAAGGTATCCGACTACGTTAAAAACACTGGTTATCGAAAGCGTTGACGATTTATTATTATTATTTATTAGCCGCCTTTGGCGACCAGCTGGTTCGCCATGAGTAAAGCGTTCTAAAATTTTCAATTAAATCACATATTCATTAGCCTTAAAGTAATTCCGGGCATTGATTGATCTGAAATTAATATTTTCTTTAAGATGATGGACGGAAAGTTCTAAAAGTACACGTTTTCCTAATAATATTCTTTACTCTTATAAATCAGTCAGTTTTAACCTCGGTTATGCTTCCTAAATATTAAAAAAATTTCGATGATGTTGCCAAAATATTAAATATGTTTTTTTACAGAAAGCGAGAAAGGGAAAAAAGGTATTTAATTAATGATACAGATATTGCAAACGATTACATAAATATGCCATTAAGTCGGGAATTCAATGCATATCCTGTCTAAATTCCATCAGGTTTACCGTAAATAAAGAAGATTTGTTGAGTTAATAATACAGATATTGCAAAAGATTGTAGAAACCTTTACTTTGCATTTATTTTTTAAAGAAAATAACACATTTTAAATTTCTTTTATTTTATCCTGTCACGTGCTGAAAGTTGCATTTCTGTAGATTTATTTCGCGATGGTAAATTTTTTTATTTGAACTTCCGGCATTCTTTTATTTTATCTAGTCACGTGCTAAAAAAACATGGTTAAAATATTTCTTTAAAAATTCGTTAAAAATAGAAACTTAAGTTATACATTAAAACACTGATACCATTAGAAGGCTACTTTTTTAATCTTTAAATTGATGTAAAAATCATGTTTATGCGATCATATTTTCGGAAGTTATAGCGGAAAAACGTCGAAATTTCGCTTAAATTTTAATTAATTCAAATTCTAATTAAAAATTCGAAAAAAGGGCTCCGAGGTGCACATTCCGGACTTCCAAGGTATACATGTACCAAATTTGGTAGCTGTAGGTTCAACGGTCTGGCCTGTAGAGCGCCAACACACACACACACACATTGAGCTTTATTATAAGTATAGATTATATTTTTATAATTTATAATTCTTCCCTTTATCCAATACAGTTTATCTTTTCTAAGAAAAGGAAGGCCTGGCCTATCACCCAAGGTCTCACATATCTTACAACTATAATTTGTCTTTGACTTCCATTTTTTCAAAACTTTGATTTTCATAAAAAATCTCCACCGTTAAAACGATGTCTCAAAGACTAATAGAGGTATTTACACAAAAAATTTCAGCTTGTGTTTTAAATAATATGGACAATGAAATGAAATAAAACTTTATTATTGGTCAAATATTTTTTCATTTATAGGTGTTTTTAGCAAAATTAAGTTGTGATTTAATGGAAAAAAATGCATACATACATAATTTTTTTACCTATAACTTTTTTGCATCTCAAAGTTTCTCTTAGATTTTGGTTCATTTCATTCATCATTATATTCTATAACGTGTTCAAACAAAAATAGTATTGCTGCACTATAATAATCGAGTTAATACTTTAATGAGTAATTTTGGTTAAATTTCATTAGAATCTATTATAAATTTTCTTATTTCTGAAAATATATTATATTTCCAAATATTTTTTTTTCATTTATAGCAATTATAATTGACAATATATCTAAAAACTATGAAGAACTTATGAAAAACTCAAAATCAGTTTTTCAAAATTTTTCCTTTAAACGTAGTCAGATGCATTAAAGAGGATTTTTGCATGAAAACAATATTTGTAACAATATGTAATAAAAAGCCGAAAAGGGTTTATAAGGATTTAAAGAAATTTTTTTTCATTATCAAAATAATTAGGATATAAAATACTGCCTAATCTCAAAGCATGTCAAACAGATATTATGAGAATGGAAGGAAAAATGGTTCATTAAAAAAGAACCATCGATTCTTTTTCATACGAGCACTTCAAAATGTACACCCACACATCATGAGAATGGAATGGCAAATGATCCCTTAAAAAAGAAACACTGATATTTTTTCATACAGGCATTTCAAAATATACAATAGTACCACAAATATTTCAATATTAAGAACATATTTCAATCATCAGCAAGGGAAATTTGCGTGATTATTTTCATTATGAAAATGATTCGGTTACACAAGAATTCAGTCTTATCACCCAAAATGATTCCCACATATCATGAGAAAGAAATAGAAAATGATTCCATAAAAAATACTAATCCTTTTTCATGAAATAAAATGTAAAGTAAGACTAAAATTTTAAGAGTTTTTTTAAAGGCTACAGAAAAAGAAATTTGCATTATTTTTTCCATTATGAAAATAATTCGTTTGCGCGAAAATTCAGTTTTATCACAAAAACGTGATTTCCATATATTTTGAGAATGGGATGGCAAATAATCCCTTAAAAATGAACCACCTATTCTTTATCATACTGCAAAATGTAAAGTAGCTCCAAAATTTAGAGAGTTTTTGAAAATCATTAAGATCTTTTTTTTATAAATTTAATAGGAAGTAAAAGAGGACACTTTTGTGGTGGGTTAAAATAAAGAGATTTTGGGAATAATTTCCAATCTGGCACTATTCACACTAAATTAATATATATGCATATATATATAAAGGTTTATATGAATTAAATTTAAGAAAAAATAATAACTTGACGTGAATAACCTACATCGCATTCTCTGTAATTTTCTAAGACAAATAGCTAAAAGTGGGCTTTTCATTCCTTTGAGTCAGCTAGCGCAGGTGACTTTCAACTCAAATATTGACATTTGAGATTTTTCGTCTTTTTTCAGAAGAATTAAAATGCGTCCTCGACTTTACAATCAAAAGAAAAAGGTGATTTGACTAAATCAGTTAATTAGCAAAATCATCATGTTTTAACACCAAAGGGATTTTATTATCCTAGTGAGAGATTTGATTTGAGTGTAGGAAATTAGTGATAAAAAGATCCTAATTAGGTTCCACATTATACATTGATTTTTTTTCTCCAAGCTCATTTTGGTCTGATTGATGATGAAGATAGATGAAATGCAAGCAAAAAAAAAAAAAAAAAATGTGTTGTCACTTAAAATTCCTCCTTCTTCGTTTTAAACGCGAGATTGTCACTTGAATAGCTTAAATTTAGCTAGGATATTTGAAGGAGATAATTTTTAATCATGTTAATATCTGGTTTTTGTATATTTATACGGTATTTGTAATTAGACGCAAAACAAAAAAGGTGTCTTCAACTTGACTATTGTCAACTCGGCAATAAAAATTAAGGCATAATCTAAAATCATAATCATAATCCATAATCTAAAATTAAAAAAAATACTACTTTCTCAGTATTATTTTGGTATTTTATGTATGAAAAAACATGGCGATCTTGATACTTTCCGAAAATCGCCGATTCATCCCATTTTCTTAGTGTACTTGTCATAAAAGTCTGAAAATCGCTAAGTAAACCAGTGGCAATTTATGTATGGTACTTTATATATAATGAAATTTGGCGATATCAGTGTTACTAATATTCTAAAGTAATATATTATCTTCGATATTTTTTGTATACTCTGTAATACAATATTAAACAAGTATTTAAATTATTTAGGTCCAAAGATCCTGTATACATTAATACAGTTATTTATAAAAGAAGCATTTAAAACAGTAAATGTCAGCAGTGTTGGAAGAAATATAGCCTCGGTTCTAAATATGATACGAAATACCCTTTTATAAGCTATACCCCATGACCTCGTATGTTCCATATTTCGTAGTTCGATGTATAGGTTTTTCTCAATGTTTCCCGTACTTCAGTTATTAAACATTTTACAGGTGACAGTAAAATATTTTCATAATTTCAGAACTCATAGTTATCAAAAAAAGTATAGATTTAACTGAAATTGATTTTGTGGGCTTGTTGCCATCTATAAATGAAGATAAACACCAATTTTGCTGTTCCTTAATAAAACCAGATTTTGAAAATGAGGTTGCCGGTTCGAACCAGGGAGAGGATTTCGATAGGGTGTATTACTTCTTTTGAATTTTTGGTGTAGGTAAATTTATGTAATTCATTGCTGATTACACGTAAACTATTCTAATTAATTGCAGATTATAACTCTAAATTTCAAATTTTATTAACTCAAACTTAAATTCAATAACTCAAATTTTCAAACAATATTTAAATAATTGCAAATTATATGTAAATTTACATAATTCATTGCCTAGTATATAGAAAATTAATGAATTCATTGAGTATTATATGGAAAATTATGTAATTCACTGAAGATTATACGTAAACAAGTAATTTATTGCATAATATAAATAAACTCAAGAAATTAATTAGTTTTTGCATATTATTTGACTTTAATAATTATTCATATATTTTATGCAAATAATTGCTATCAAGCTGATGTTAGTCTGTAATTTGAATGCTTATTAATCGCCTCTTCTGAATAAAAAAAATTCTTTTTCTTCATTCTCAATTTCTTTGGGCATCATTCTACTTGGCGGTATTTGTGACCATTAATCATGAATCATTTAAAATACTTAACAGCCGGAATAATAAAAATTAAATTAATAAACTACTTATAGATTTTTTTGAAAATGAAAATGTTATTTTTATGAAAATATGGAATAATGTATTTTTCACAAAGATATTTTAAATAATTAAGATACAGTATTATTATAGGAAATAAGTTCATCGATAACCAGTAGGAACTAGAATATAATATAAATGTAATTAAAATTGCAATTTAGATATTTATAATATCTATATCAGAACCTGACACTCTTTTTCAATATTTCTTAACAGAATATTTAATTCAAGTAATAAAATATTAATATTATATAAATACAAAATATTAAAAATTATTCTTTGAACATATATAATGCAAATGAATGTTAAAGCAGTGAATTATTTAGATAACATCTATACTAAAAATAAACGAGAAGCTCTCTCTGGCTATGCTATTGAAGTTCCACATGACTTATTATTAATTAAAGTCAACTAAATGTGACATATATTAAGAGCTAAGAATTACAATGAATATTTTGTAAAGAATTTTCCAAAATATTGTAAATTAAAAATTAACTGAATTTATCGTTTTTTGCAAAATAAATATAATCATTGCAAAATATGTTATAGTAGATAATTAAAGCATCTTTTCAATGATATCAACATAAACACTATACAACTTCTTGTCTATTTTTAACTAAAATTTAAAATATATTATGCTAATTTTACAATAATATATTTTATTGATGTAATGGTATGAATTGATTTTTCATTGGATTATACTGGACTTTTTTGCTTTGTTCATAAAGAAATGATAACTTATTCTTCCATGATGATTCGAATTCACATTTAAAGAATGCACTAAATTTTTGTTTCATATTTTTTCATGCATACAATTTAGATAAGAACAAATACTTTATGGAAAATTATTCTTCACCAATTTTTATCCCACGATGCTGTATTTGTGCTTTTTTAAAGATATTACAATATCTTCAAAGGTCGGGATAGACTTTTTGGTAGGTTCGCTGGTTTCGCCTCCCTTGGATAGGGAGTTATCCTTAATAAAAGAAGGCTTAAGGACTCATATTGTATATTATGGCTGGTGTACATATACGTCATGATCACACCTCTTTCTGTTTTATCACTTTGTATATAAAGATAATTGAACCATGAGTATAGTGAGTTCTATCATTACTACAGTTGAATCAACGACGTGTCCTTGAAATATACCAACACTATACATTTTCACACTTGTTGTGAATAAAACATTTTCAGACATACCAAAATTCACGTTATATGCAAATTCTCCGAAAAATCCAAAAAAATCGTATATTATAGTTTTTTTTACTTTACCTTACAAAAATAAGGAGGAAAAATTAAATAGCCCTTTCGAGCGAATATTTCCTTTAAATAGATAAAAAATGATTTTTCGATATAAAAAATGGTTGATATTTCTTTACAAAAAATATCTAGCTGCGTGTATAAAAGTTAGTCGGTAATTACAATGTCTTTTCAATTCAACAAAAATATCTTTTAATTGCTAATTGCACACCGAGCCTGGTATTTAAAAACTGAGTTTCAAAAAATGTTCTGGATTTATGATTAATTGCTGCAGTGAATTATAACTGCCTAGATCCTTTCCATACTTCCCATTTGTTTCGAATTATCTTTCTATTGTTCGTAGCAATTAATTTCCTCTGACTAATGACAGAAAAAGTGAGAGATAAATAATTCATTGTTCACTTCAATGCGTAATTTTAGGAAGGTAACGCTATCACAATTTCGCTGCTTAACTGATGATGATAACAAAGTTTTCCACTAATGTTTATTCGCAGCGAATTTGTGCCTAACGTTACGTGAAAATACAAAAATGGTTCCTATCTTTTAGAAATGTTTCAGATATCTATTTCGTGTAACTGTATTTTAAACATAAAATTGTTTCATTATATCATTATTTCAATAAATTCACTGTAAAATTTTAAATCAAATATCATTGGCAATAAAATAATACACAACAGTTGATCGTTATAAGTTAGAATTTTTATGTAAATAGTAATGTGAATCAGAAAAATAAAGATAAGAGTTTTCAAAAAAAAAATTATGTTAAGCAACTGTGTTCAAGATGATGTTTTGGAATGCGTTATAAAATGCTCGAATTCTTACTTATAAATAGATGATAGAAACATTCCTAAAACAAAAATAAGCAGTTCATACTTGAAAAGTATTATAAAATGAATAATTCAGCTAAAAAAAGAATGAAGCAAAGGCCTTCTAGATTAGAAGTTTATGAAATACTTTGTTTCAAATTTTGGCGATAACTTCAAAATACTTTTTTTTGTTCTTGAAGTAAAAAATAAGCTATATATCTTTCTCTACTAAATATTAAAACAATAAGTAAAATAAAAATTTCATTCATTTTTCATAGTAAAACCGGAAAAAAAATCTGTAAAATATTTATAAATAAACACGATGCATATTTTGTAGATTAGAATCATAAAAACATATTTAGATCATAAATTTAAATCAATAGCAAAAACCCATTTAGGTTTTATTTTTTCTGTTTTTCCACGAAAATTTAGAATTTGAGAAAATGGTAATGAAAGATGTAAAATAATGTTTAAACATATATTTTGTTAATATAAAAACATATCAAAGAATGAAAGAAAAAGTGCAAACGATTTTAGAAAGAAAGCTAGCTTTTCTGCAATTGAGATTATTGAATAAAATTTATTTCATATTTTCTCTAAAATTCAACTCTTTCTGTAATCTATACTTATAATAAAGCTCAATGTGTGTGTGTGTGTGCGTGTGTGTGTGTGTGTGTTGGCGCTCTACAGGCCAGACGTTGGACCTACAGCTACCAAATTTGGTACATGTATACCTTGGAGGTCCGGAATGTGCACCTCGGAGCCCTTTTTTCGAATTTTTAATTAGAATTTGAATTAATTAAAATTTAAGCGAAATTTCGACGTTTTTCCGCTATAACTTCCGAAAATATTATTGCACAATTATGATTTTTATATCAATTTAAAGATAAAAAAATTAGCCTTCTTAATTAAAATTAGGTATCAGTGTTTTAATGTATAACTTAAGCTTCTATTTTTAACGAATTTTTAAAGAAATATTTTAACCATATTTTTTTAGCACGTGAGTAGATAAAATAAAAGAATGCCGGAAGTTCAAATAAAATAAAATTATCATCGCAAAATAAATCTACAGAAATGCAACTTTCATAAGCACGTGACAGGATAAAATAAGAGAAATATAAAATGTGTTATTTTCTTTAAAAAATAAGCAAAGAAAAGGTTTCTACAATCGTTTGTAATATCTGTATCATTGACTCAACAAATCTTCTTTATTTACGGTAAACCTGATGGAATTTAGACAGGATATGCATTGAATTCCCGACTTAATGGCATATTTATGTAATCGTTTGCAATATCTGTATCATTAATTTAATACTTTTTTTCCCTTTCTCGCTTTCTTTAAAAAAACATATTTAATATTTTGGCAACATCATCGAAATTTTTTTTAATATTTTGGAAGCATAACCGATGGTTAAAACTGACGGATTTATAAAATTAAAGAATATTACTAGGAAAAGGTGTACTTTTAGAACTTTCCGTCCATCATCTTAAAGAAAATACTAATTTCAGGTCAATCAATGCCCGGAATTACTTCAAGGCTAATGAATATGTGATTTAATTGAAAATTTTAGAACGCTTTACTCATGGCGAACCAGCTGGTCGCCAAAGGCGGCTAGTTTAATATAAGTTACTGAAAATCAAAAAAAAAATGAACTAAATAAATATCAAACTATCTTTTGTAACTAAATAAATATCAAAAACTGTTTCCTTTGTATCATGCATATGAAAAAAATTTTCTTCAGATGCTTGGTTTTGAAGACTGATAAATGCTACGGTACATGTAGCATTATGCATTTATGACATTAAAATTCATGATGAATGATAGATGTAATCTGAAATTAAATATTACATCATTTAATCTTATAATGTTGTCATCATCATATCGTTGCCAATATTTTAAATATTATTTCAATAATGACAATAACGAATATAAAAAAGTATCATGCTGATAGTAAAACTTCTATGCATGATGTCTACTTTTCTTTTCTCCTAAAATCTAATTTCTCTGAAGAAATATCAGTTATTCTCAGTGATGTAATTTTTAACAGCTTAATTATTTTCTTATTATGTGGGAAGAGATGTTGCTTTGGTTACAGATTTATGAGGCTTCAAAATACGTAGGCAAACAATTGTTGAAGCATCAAAATGTGTAGCAACAAACTGGCGATTTATCGTTTTTTTAAGTATTAATTTTTCGCTTTTAGAGTTATTAGAAAATAAGGCAGTAGATTCTGACATTTGGCGATTTCTCGCCAACTAACATTCAATGTCCACCATGTATCAGATTTTCCTGTTTTGGAACTCCTCCGATTTTTCAATTAAAAAAAAACCATCGTTTTTCTAAATATCAACGGATGTGTAATCTAACAGTCTCGTGATTAGTTTAAACTGGTTAATGACTTAAATAAGTTTAAACAAATAATGATTTAAAAATAATAATATTCTTCCAGGATAACTTAGAATTTACGATTGTAGATTTCATTTTTATTCTTTTTATTATTTTTTTCAGACTATAAATGCATTTTGGATTAAATTTTGATTTTAAAATATTATATTATCCCCTGGTACAATTAGTTATATAATATTAAGGGAAAGATAATTGCCATATAAATTTATTAAATTTTCATATTCTCCAATTAAAACTGAGATAAATATGTAAAAATAAAATATCTTTCTTTAGATAAATTTAGATCTATGACTGCCTGGATGAATCACTTCTAATAGAAACAAAGTATTTCCATGAATCGACCGGTGATTGAACTAAAATAGTTAAATTCAAGGAATCATAATTCGAGCTACTTCTTCAGCAGCATATTCAAATAATTTTCTCTTTAAAATTTTATCACATTGATAATATTTTACGAAATATGACTACTAGGACAACAAGTATGGGAGTGGATTTACGAAATTTTAATTTTTCTTTTTTTAAGATTAGGCCTTTAAACAGAAGCGGCATAAAATGCAATATATCTGTACTTATAATAAAGCTTAATGTGTGTATGCTGGCGCTCTACAGGCCAGACCGTCAGATCTACAGCTACTAAATTTGATACATGTATACTTTGGAAGTCGGGAATGTGCACCTTGGAGTCCTTATTTCGAATTTTTAATTAGAATTCGAATTTTAAATTCAAATTTCAAAATTAAACTAATTTTTGACGTTTTTTCCGCTATAACTTCCGAAAATATTATTGTACAAACATGATTTTTGAACCAATTTAAAGCTTAAAAAATTAACTTTCAAATGGTATCATAATTTTAACATATAACTTAAGCTTCTATTTTTAATGAATTTTTAAAGAAAAATTTTAACCATATTCTTTACCAATATATTTCGGACAAAATAATAAAATTTATTCTGTAAGGAGCATGTCAAGGGGAAACAGATTAGGTTTTATCAGCGTGTTGCCATCTCATTGACGGAAGCTCAAACTAAAAAAAAAAACTATTATTCAAATTAAATCTTTAAAAAATATAACTTTCAGCACGTGATTGGATGAAATAAACTAAATATTAAACGTGGTATTTTCTAAAAAAAATAAATGCAAAGCAAAGATTTCTATAATCGTTTGCAATATCTAAATCATCAATTGAATAAATATTCGTTATTTTCGGCAAACCTGATTGAATTTATACAGACTATACATTTAAATTCCGACCCAATGATCAATTTATAAAATATTAATAACAGACATACGTTTTTTTAGCACTGTTATCTTGGTCTGTATGAAGTAAATAATTACATTTTATTCAGCTTGAGTACAACAATGCATTGATGAATAATGAGTTTTAGAATTCCTTATACTTTTCTCTGAGAGCCGTATTTTACAAAATATTTTTATTAATATTTTAAATAAAACTTGCTACATCAACCAGTCTTCTAAATCAATCATTAAAACTGACTGATTTATAAAAATAAAAGAATATTATTAGGAAAACGTGTTTTTTAGAGCTTTCCGTCCATCATCTTAAAGAAAATATCAATTTCAGACTAATCAATTCCCGGAATTACTTCAACGTACTGATACTTTATTTTAGTATACTGATAATCAAATAAATATGTGTTGACGTGTATGAATGAATGCGCGTGTGTGTGTTAGGATACTGTACACCAAACCATTTGATCTAGAGCTACCACACTTGGTATTTACATATTTACTTTGGAGGGTGAAAAAGTATACCGTGAAGGAGTTATTTCTAAAATTTTAATTATTTAAAAATGAAGCTAACATTTGGAAATTTTCTGCGATAATTTCCGAAAATATTACAGTACAAAGCTGTTTTTTAAATCCTCTTAAAAATGACTTTTTTTCATTCATAACAATGTTTTAACCTATAAATTAAGATTCTGTGTTTAATGATTTTTTAGAAAAAATATCGTAACTATATTTTCCAACAATTAATTTTTCACAAAATGAAAGCAGAATTTAATCTGCAAGAGCAAGTTAAGAGTGTACCAGTGCTTTGCAGTCACTTTGACAAGAACTAAAACGGAATGATTAAATTAACTCTCGTTGCAAATTGAACCGAGGAAAGTGTGACGTTTAGCACATGTTGAAATGGAAGCGTAATGTTGTGGAATAGATATAAGATGTGATATTTTCCACATAACTCCGCAACAGCTAATTGCAAATCAGAGATATATATATAGAACGATGAACAAAGAATCGTAAGGCTTCTATAATAATACGAGTTATTTGACTATCAGAGATTGAAGTTTAAATATATTTGGCTGATAAGTAATAAAGAGATCAAGACAAACAAGTATTTAATTGAAATATTTAGAACACATTGCTCATGGTGAACCAGCTGGTATCCAAATGCTGCTGGTATTTTATATATTGTAATTTAAATAATTTTATCGTTTGCAAGATCATATAAATCCTAAAATATATTTACTGATTCGTAATTAAAGGCAAGATAGTTACTGTGTGAAGAGTAGACTGTATATTATATATAATATTGTACATTTTAAAAATTAGATGAAAGTATATGATAATTGTCTTATAAATATCAGTAATGTAACTGCATGTACTCTATCACTTTCACAAAGAAAGATTTCACAATTAAAATATGTAAGATAGAAGCAGCACATAAAGCAACGTACGAAATGTTAATACATGCCTAATTAAAGCTGTCTTATGGCTTCAATAATAAAAGGCATCTTGTATTACTTATTAAATGATTTAAATACACATTTTCCATCCATTCTATATATTTTTAATATTTCAACATCAAACATTCTTTAAAGTTCGTTTAATAATGATGATTACAATTGCATGCAATTCTTAATGTATGCATAAGTTGATTCAGAATGCTGAGATATCCATTCCGAAGTTTCTCCATCGAGACATTTTGCCAATTCTTTTTCTCCTTAAAGCTTAATAACCCCTCTGTCTCTGAAGCAAGTCCAAAGTTTTTAAATCCATTAAAGAAAGGTGTATAGGATATGCTAATCCTTCTCTTTCCTTAGCTCTTCATGCATCGTAAAGAGGTCACGATGCTTGAAATGTTTCAGGAAGCTTTAACCCGATGCTCAGCTGCATACCAAAGTGGATGCGAATCCTCTGTTAGGTGGAGAAATTTGTTACTCCGCGACTATTTTTAAATGCTGAACTTTTTTTCTGAAGTACACCAGGCGTTAAAGTTTAATTAGTGAGATGCTGTCGCCCATAGAAATTCTGTGGTAACAAGTTGCAATGGAGTCTTTGAACAAAATGGCATGTACGGTTTTAAGATGTGTCTTTGAGTTTCATCTCTGAGCAACTATGAGAGTAATAAACTCGACTTTTGAAAATAATTTTTCCTGAAACTGATTATAAGATGCATTTATGCAAATGCTGCTTATAATTTGAAACAAAACAATGAAAATGCCTTTATTTTTTACGAAATAAAGAATAATGAATGCATTGTAAATAACACTGATAATAGTAAAGATTTAGGATTTTTTATAAACTTCTTGATGTTTCTTATCATGTTAAAATTTGCAGCCTGGTATATAATCCCTAAATCGAGTCAATTTGCAATCACGTTCTCCTATTAAAGCGGAAACATTCAAAAACTGAATCATCCAAACCGTTTAAGTGATAAAACTAAAATCAAAGATATAATCTTTCACTCCACTCCTCTCTTTATATCCTGTAGATTTATTCAATTCAATATCTAGAAGAAATTTACTCTCTTTTGATATTAATGGTTATGTTCTTAGAAATATAGTTTCATAAAATACACAAATAACGAATTGAAACTTGGGAAACTGAACAGAGACTGATCACCATTAAAGTGAATAGTACAAGTCATCAGTCATGAAGTCACATTCATACAATTTAGTAGTTAGAAATCTTGTCCATATCCACAATTAACATAAATGCCTAATTAGGTGTAAAACATAATATTCTAATTCAAAATCTTTACATAGTTTTCAATAATTTTTCCATTGAATTACAGTAATTCACATTTTTCATTTTCCGCATGATTTCTGTTTGTTTTAGACTAACTTTCAGTTGTGTGCTGCAATTAATGTTCTTATTATTATTCATCAAATATGAAAAGCATAGGATAAAAAAGTCATTGTTCCATTCAATAAGTAACTCCAGGAAGTTTGTTATAGCATTTCAATCTCATGTATTCATAGGAATAACTGGTGATTGAAATAGAGTTTTAAGCTAAAGTTTATTTCTATTAAAATAATGATTATTGTTAAATGAAATGTATCAAACTGTTAATAATAATGACATCGCTATTTTATACAATATAGATAAAGTATAATTAATGTTTTATGTTATTCAGAAGCACATGTGAGATAATATTATTTTATATGTATATTTTTTTCAGCGTACGACAAAAGATTTCAAAAATAATTTAATTTCCATTAGAATTGTTAATATGGCGATTGTTTCTAATGTGCTATGTTCTTTTTATTTCAAAAATAAATTTAAATTAATGTTTTGTAAAAAAAAATGAAAATGTTGATGCTATTTAATGTTGCTATAAATGTTGATGCTATTTATTTTCTATTTAACAAATTTGCAGAAATTTGATTTCAAAAATATAACTGAAAATATGATATTTAATATTTGCGTAGATAAGAATGTAAAACTAACTCTATGTGAAGCACAAATCATATATAATAAGATTATTTGAAACTGAAATACAATATTATTTGAGTATTAATAATCTCAAATAATTTCCCATAAAACTATACATTATTAAGTATTAATCAAATTAGAGATCTAGAGACACATTCTGTATCATTTAGTTATGTTATATCAAACATATTTACCAAAAATTACACTGGATATAATGAAATTAACATAGGACATTTGAAACAATGTATTCCTAATTATAATAAAAAAGTAAATACAAGATGTTTATTCTTATCTCGACTCCAATACCAAATTTTTAAACTATCGTGGATAAGTATTTAGTTATAGTTGGAAATATCAACACGAAAGATAAAATGAATTGTTCTTTGAGAATGTAAATATATTTTAAAAGAAAATTCTATGCCTCAATTTTTTATATATTTCTCCAACCATATTATGATTCATTATTTGATTTAATAAAGTTTTCAACAAATTTTCGCTTCAATTAAGAAACAAATGAAAATTAAAGCTTTGAAAAGCTCTATTTTCGACAACATTAGATCGATAGTCGCTTAGAGGAAATTCTGTTAATCAACGCCCGATACTTTCTCGCTGTATGGTACGAAACAACGAAATTTGAAGTTTCACTATTCAATCGATTTTGCTCACATCAAAGAGTCAGATTTTTATTGTTTTGAAATTTTGTGTTTGAAGAATCTTTATTAAATGCAACTATTAGAATGAGAGAGAGAGTCGATACTATAAAATTTGTATTTTTTTAACAAAATGTTTATAAAGTTAATTTTTTTTAAATATAATTTTGCATAATTTTCAAAGAAGTAACTTCATTTTTAAAAAAAGTAAAAGCAGCCTAATTATAAATCAGCTTATAGACCACAATTATATCAGAATTATATATTTTTTTAAGAATTCATGCTATGATTGTTTATGAATCCCTATTTTTCAAATTGTTATTAATTAATTTATATGTCGAGAGTGTTCTCTAGGCCATTCGTTAAAATTTATTTCAAGAATCCGATGCATAAGACGCATTTCCAGAATTTATAAAATGTATGTTAAAATTAATTCTAACAGAAAGCAGTACAAATACTTAGAAAGTTGTAGAAAGGCTTCGTAAAATGCTATCGATCTCTGATTTTAATTGATATTCTGAATTGCTCATGAAATCATCCAAGAGTCCATAGTTCCTATAAAGGACTATATATTTAAATTTTTCAACAGCATCGATCATTGGAACAATAAATTTTGAAGGCTGGAAAGACAACAAAGAATTCTTAGTTTATTTATATGTTGGTCCAAAAATTCGACACAGCCATTAATCCGCAAAATCTGATATTTTCTTCTTAATCTAATACTCTTTCTATACCAAAAACTAGTTCTAAGTTTTTAACTCCATTACAGAAAACTACCTAAGATATGGAAATATCGTCCTTTTAATTCCTCGATTTACACTGCAAAGTAGGCACGATATTCGAAATGCCTCCGGAAGTATTAATCCAATATGCTTAACTACATGTTGGAGTGGATGGGAATTCACTTTCAGAGGGGGGATTTGTTGTTCCTTTAATATTTTTAACTGCTGCATTTGCTTTTGCAGCATTTAACATCGCGTAAAACTTTAATTAGTGTAGTGATGTCGTGCATAAAATTTATGTTCTAAAAAGTTATAGTGACAGTTTTGGACAAATTGAAATTTAGGGTTTTAGAAAAACTTTTGAACTTCTCTTTTGAAAGTACTCATGTTTATAAGGCATATTAAATAGTTGACTGATATTGTCCGCTTGATGTAGGAAGTTTTTTTTCTTACTATAAAATGTTGTTTTATAGTAGTATATCAATGTTATATCAACGAATGATTATAACATAACCTTACTGACATGTATGTCTCAACATTTAAGCATAACTCTAAAATCTTATCTTAACATTTAATATAATTCTAAACATATCTCTAATACATTACATTTTTATATAGTTCACAGGTTAGATAAAATGCATGTAATTCAATACATATATATGTAATATAATTTATTTACATTTTCTAAATTATATGTAAACTGCAACATACGATTTGGGAAAGATCGTTCAAAAATCTTTACACTAAATGTTCGACCAAGACTAATAGATCAAGAAATTCCTTATGACTAATAGATAGTAAACTACAATCTTTAACTCTGTAAAACTGTGATTGCTGTTAAAAATTTGCAATATTGTTTCTTTAAGCAGTTATTATCATGATAATTAAAATAATTTTACAGATAGCTCTAACGAATGTTGAATAAATACCTGGTAAATGGCCTTCGGATTTAGCAGCAAAATCCCAAGTTCCAGAAGCTATTGCATTGTTAGTAATATTTTGATTACGAGTAAAAGTACAATATCCGTCTATAAGCAGCTATTCCCTGCCACAGGAATTGTATACCGACATAAATGATATAAGATAAATTGAGCTGAATTGAGTAAATGGAAGTAATATTCATTCTCAGCAAAAGCGCTTTCTTAACGCTTTCTTCTTTTACGCTTGTTTAATAGCGGTTTCGTGCATTTACTCAATAATTTATTGTAAATATTACTTTTTTATGTCTTTTGTGTCGCTTAGTCAAGGCGCATTCGGTAGTTTTTGCAAAATAAAGCAACATCTATCCTTAAGTTTGTCTTTTTGACTTTTCCACATGTACCCATCGGACGGATGCTTCCATAACTGAACAATGCATCTAGGAATGTCTTTGAAATAAGTCGAATTAATCTGAATATTGGTTAGAATCTAGTTAGACGGTGTATCTCTAATTTTCTTCGATTTTTATTGCAATTTTATGTATTTTATTTGTATCTAAGCAATTAAAACATGCATTAATTCTTTTTTACTCAGCCTTTTTCGGAAAAAAATTAAAGCTTTGTCCTTTTATCTTTTTTTAATAAATACCTATTCTCTCAAAATTATGTGATTTTCTCTAAACCGGCTGTTTCTTTTAAAAACAACTTTTAAGAAAAATATGTTCCCTAAGAGTGTTCGATTATCGATAAAATTGATGAATTTCTTTGAGGCACGCTGACTATTTTTAGAGCACTTTCTCTTGACTCAGAAAAGTGAGTAGTTTTAATGCTTTACGGTGAGCATAACAATTGATTTTAAACAAATAAAAAGCGGATACTTTTATTTGTTTAAAGTCAATTGACTTTAAACCAACCTACTGTTCTTTTCTTGAAACAATTCCATATAGTTTAAGGAAAATAAAATTAGTTTGGGATTTTTTTTTCTATGCAGCTTTATTTATTTATTTATTT
>JAPMOQ010052436.1:194200-217898 GCA_026543055.1 Argiope trifasciata
AAAAAAAAATAGCTTCAATTAATATGTTACTAATAATATGTACGAAAACATATTTTTATTCATACCATATATATATGTTATACTAGAAATGAATAAACTAATTTTAACTGCAATATAAAATTATACTAACTATTAAACTCGTGATAGAAAAATCAACACTTGCCTGTCGCGTCTTGTCAGTGGTAATTTTAAATGTCTTGTTTATTCTCAGGATGAGGTATCTTACCCTCAGTGCCCAAAATGCCGCCAACATCAGGCATCTGTTGAAAACATTCTTGTATGTTTAGGACTTCTTTGGGGAGAAATTTATACTTCTCTTTTCATCGTTTTTGACTTTCTTCTTGTCAACGGAGTTTTGGATTTGGTCTCATTAAGTCAAACCATGACGATTAACAACAACAACAAGACTAAAATAAATCTCAAAAGTTTTCAATTATAATTAATTTAATTGTCTTTTTGCTTTAAATCAACGAAATTTTAGTTATGTTTATTCTTTAAATATTATTTCAAATCAAATGTACAAATTAAAAATAGTTTCAATTACTACATCACTTTTGTTTTTGGTGAAAACACATATTAATTCACATTCTCGATTATAAAAAAATTCTCTAAAATAATTATGAATATAATAGTATATAATTTAACAATCATAACATTTAACTGGCAATTTAACTAATTATCAAAAGATTTCATTTTTTATTTTAAAATTGAAAAAATATTTGTTTTAAACCGTTTTATCCGTATTCTTAGATCATTATTTTAAATTTAAAAAAAGTTTTAATCAATATGTTAGAAATGTTTTGTACAAAAACATATATTTTTTCACTCAGGGTATGAATTATAATTACAATTTAAATTAATGTATTATAAAAGGCCTAAAATGAAATAGCGTTTTAGTCGCACACTGTGAAATATTAAATCTTAATTATTTGAGTAATAGCATCTCAAAGCAGAAACCCTCCGATTCTGAAGGCGAGGCCTTATCATCAGGCCACAGCTTTTCCCATTTTACATGGAAAGTGGTTGATAAAATTTTTACTATAAAATATTTGAAACCGTTTCGAGGAGATCATTCTTCATGTTTTAACACGTGTGATTCATCAGGCATGATGCAAAGTGAACTCTAAGAAATGCACTATGATTCTGAATGATTCTATGATTATGAAGTGAAAGTAGTTAGTAGATCTTATTTGATTGTCAAATCTTCAAGCGTATTTCAGTCAGACTCTTTTTTTAAACCATTGAAGATGTTACTGGTATAACGATTTAAATTTAATCGTCATCATTTACCGAACTTTACCGTAACCAGTTTAATACCACCTGAAATAAAAATGCTTATTTTAGAATTTAATTAGCAATTTTTAAATTAAAATTTGCTATTCAAGTAATTATCTTTTGTCAAGATAAACCCTCTTGTGTGCTTACTTTACTAATTAGAGGATTGAGCCAAAGCATCTTTTATAATTTAATTGCAGGGTAGAAAACGGGTTTTCATTCTTGTGCTAAAGGACATAAACTCTCAAACAACAATATTTGAGTTGAATGCCGCTTTTATAATCGAATACAAAAGAGTGTGACGTGATGATGATATTTTTTTCAATATTGTTTTTGAAAATGATAATAATGTTGTTTGATTAAAGTAATGTAAGTAAATATTTAAAAAAAAATGTGATGCGTGATATAGATTAATACAAAAAGAAAAAAATAAAGAGAGAGTCAAACTTAGGTCATCTGAAAAACGACAATGTTGTGAATGGTATAAAATTAATATTTTCCACAGGAAAAAGTTTTAACGTTGTTAATTTAACTGCAAAATTACAAACACATTTTCCTTAAGGTAACCGACTACGCTCGAAAGAAAAATTTTGAGAAATAAGATTTTTTTAAAACTATTTTTGGTTTTTAGATGTATTATGAATTATAAACATTATAAATACAAAAATATTATTTGAGAATATAATATTTTTTGAGAAATAGGAAAATTTCTGGTAAATTTTAGTGAAATTTAATCAAAACGGTTAACATTCTACCCAAAATTGTAATGTAACAATCCTATTTTTCTTTGTACACAAGTTATAGAATAGAATGAGGAATGAAATGAACCAAAATCTAAGAAACATTTTGAGATGCAAAGAAGTTAAGTGTAAAAATATACGTATATATGCATTTTTTCCATAAATTCGCAACTTAATTTTTCTAAAAACATCTATAAATGAAAAAGTATTTCACTAATAAAACTTTTGTGTCATTTCATAGTCCATATTATTTAAAACACACGCATAAATTTTTATGTTAATACTTCTATTAGTTTTTGAGATATCATGTTAATGGTGGATAATTTTTATGAAAATTAAAAATGAAGTTAAAGATAAATTTTAACAGGAAAATAAATTTTTCTTAAATTTACACTGGATAATATGTTAGACCTTCCTTTTCTAAGAAAACACCAACTGTTTTGGAAAGAAAAAAGTCTTAATAACAAGAAATAACACTTTTTTAAAAAAAATCACCAATGTGGTCGAATACCAATGTTTTCAACGAAGACGGATACCTTAAGGATAAAGAATTATCCACAAGAAATAAATGAAATTACAAGAAATGTACTTTTATTTGCAGTTTTTTTTTCTATTTTTAATAATATGTTTTTATTTATATTTTTTTTTCATTTAAAAAGAATACAAAAGAGAAGAAAAAAAATACCCATTTTTTTGTTGGAAAGAAAAAAAAAATAATCGCAGATGAATCTCAATAAAGTTCGAAAGTTGCTACAGTTTTGTAAATCTTTTGTTCATGGAACATAGCCTCTATTCTATAACTCTCAAGGTGTGTTTTTTCCTTAGGAAGTACACTTAAAGAGTTCTTAAGCTTTAATTATGAATGGTATCTACTGTTTTTGGTGAAACATGAGGATCACCATTCCATCTAAAAAAACTATCTAAAAAATTGAAATGGTATTATGTTTTTAATATTGAAAAATGATAAGAACTTGATGGAAGCAAAACTTGTAAATCATGGACACCAGATAGAGAGAAGAAGTTTTCTGTGAATAGAAATTTATTGATTAATAGCAATGAAATTAATTCAAATGTGCTAATTCTAATATTTCAAAAGGTTTCTTTGAAATTAGAATTCTGCATTTTTTTTTGTTAATTTGAAATTTAATTGAAATTATTATTACTTATTGAATTTATTGGAAATTTATTATTACTTATTGAATTAATTTGAGATTTATTAATACTTACTAAATGTATTTGAAATTTTTTATTATTGGTTGAATTTATTTGAAATGTAATATTATTGATTGAATTTATTTGAAATGTAATATTATTGATTGAATTTATTTGAAAAGTATTAGCCTTTATGGAATTTAATCGAAATATATTTTTACTTATTGAATATACAGAAATTTTTATTATTTAGTGAATCTATTTCAAATTTATTCTTATTCATTGAATTCATTTGAAATAATATTACTTATTGATTTTTTAAAAATTATTATTTAAAGAATTTATTTGAAATGTATTATTATTTAAAGAAATTATTTGTAATTTTTATTATTTATTGAATTTATTTCAAGTTTAAAATTATTTAGTGAATTTATATGAAATTTGTGAATATATTGGAAATTTGTTATTTTTTAGTGAATTTCATTGAAATTTGTTATTATTTATTGAATTAATTTAAAATTGTTATTATTCATTGGATTCGTTTAAAATTTACAATTATTTATTGAATTTATTTGAAATTTATTATTACTTATTGAATTTCTTTGAAATTTATTATTACTTATAGTATTATTTGAAATTTAATATTATCTAATAAATTTAATTAAACTGAATTGCTATTTATGGAATTCGTTTTAAATTTATTATTTTTTATTGAATTTTTTTTTTAATGCTGAATGAACAGAACATTGCTATTACATTGGTGGAGAGCTATCGTTGAGTGTTAAAGGCCAGCACCAACGACTGTACAATTAATGCTGAAGGAAGCTCACGTTAACACGGAGTAACCTGCCTACACCATCTTTGTTTTGATCATGGAGGAAGTTACGACCCTGCAGGAAGTTTTTTATCCCTCTGTTTCTGAAGAGGGAAGAATCAACCTCCAAGAACTAAAGAAAAAATATGACCCTTTGAGAAAATAGTTTTTGTTGAAAAGAGGAATTCATTTAAATGCAGCAACTTTCTGTACATCATATTATACTAAAAAAAGTAAGAGATTTTAGTATATTTTCTCATTTAAATTATTTCAAAAACACAATTTCCATTTACTTCCTACAAGGCATCATGTCTTAAACAACAACTGACTTTTAACTAAGAACCTTTTATCAAAATATATACTAAGACAAAGCTTCCAATAATTTATTCATGCATTGCTTCAGAATTCAAAGACTTGTATCCTGACATTCGTTAGTTCCTTTCCTACTTCTATCCTTGTAACGAGTTCAGAAATTTTAGCTCCATTAACGATGAAACATCAAGGTATGCTAATCATCTCCTTTTCTTGACTCGATATTCATCGCAAAGAAGGCACGAGTTCGAAATGGATACGTAAGCATTAATCCGATGCTTAGTTGCATACCAAAGTGGATGAGAATTCTCTTTTAGGAAAGAAAACATCTTACAAGGCTGCTATTTTTAAACGAATGACCTTTTTTTTAGTTCCTTTCCCCACATTAAACTTTAATTAGTGTAGTGCTGTTGCCCATAAAAATACAGTAGTAACAAGTTGCAGTAGATTCTCTGGGAAAATGGAGTTTAATGATTGTATTCGGTTTTAGGAAGTTTATTGAAAAGTTGGGTGGTAGTAATTTTCGAAAATAAAACACTAAAAATTATACTTAAAATTAATAAATAAGTATAAGGAAAAACTAAAAAAAATTATAAGATGGAGTGCATGCTTAAAAGTTTCAACGCTACCTATAAGATATATTGTCTCTCAGATATTTTCTATTATAGGCTTGTGTGTGGTAAAATTTGTTTCTTATGTTAGTTTAGATAGTTTGAACTTTCTAATACATATCCGAAGAATACTTATCAATAATAATTTTTTCATTTACTTTAATTTTTTTCATTTATTTCATTTATTTATTTTTATCTCTGAGAAACCTATAGTTGAAAATATGTGAAAAACGAGATAGCTCGTTGATAACATTTCAAGTGTTGAATGAAGTTCTAAATGCTATGGCATAATTAGACATAATATGTAATTATTATTTATTAGTTTTATAAAAAAAATGATTTACAGAAATGTAGAGTTTAGTAGTTTTTCATGAAGTTATATATATATATATATTCTATATTGGAAATGAATTAACCAATAAAAACGTTCAGTTCATTTTTTTTTTGCTATAGATTATTAAAATATTTTTTCTGCTTCATACTGTGTAAAATGATTACCATTTAAATTTTTAAATAATTATGATGATAGAAGTATTGCATCTATAAATAATAACAATGAGGTTATCAAAGGTAGAACGCACTCTGTTTGTAAAATGTTATCAATTATTGTGCTCTCTTAAAGAATATCACTGCCCTAAAGATTCGAGAAAAGGATCGATGCCTGAAAATGACTTAAAGGAAATGATTAACAAATTTGGAGTTACAGGAGAGCTTCGACTGCTCCCCCGAACTAGGGGAAAAATATGTATGAAGAATCAAGTAGTTGTGGAAAAGATTAGGGAAGCATTTGATTTAAGGTTAGTGGATTAGTGGTTTGTAAGTGCTTGAAGGCAACAAGGACTTTATCATAACAAAAGATTACCGTACGCCATGTCTTGAGCTATATTTTAAGACTCTATGAATATAAAATAAAAAATAAAATTTCAGCACTTGCAACCAGACAATTCCACAACAAGAAATTGATTTTGTCCACTTCATCACTGCCAAAATTTATTTAGACTTATCAAAGATTCGAAAGATTTTGTGGATTGATGACGCACATTTCACTTTATCCAGACAACACTCGAAACAAAAGGATATGGGGCTCATCCAACCCTCATACATTTTTGGAGAAATTCTTGCATTCAATATGTGCTACAGTTTTGTATCGTATGGATGATGACTTTATTATTATTATTTTTTTTTTGAAAATCTTACACCAACAGGGCTAGTTTGCTGCACTGCTAAACTGGCATTAATTAAACTCTCATTTTAAAATGTAATGCTCAATTCAGCAATATTCGTACAAGATGAAGCGCCACTTCCCATTTCTAGTTGTGTTACACAATTGCCACATCGTTCTTTTAATGATGATAGTATGGTTAGCATGTATTTCCATAATGGGTGTCAGCCATCGCTCACCGGATTTGAATCCTTGCTATTTCTGTTTGTGAGTATCTTTTAAAGAAACCTGACTGTTGCTTCTTCAAAAAACAGCATTACTAGACATGTCCTAGAAGTTCAGTAGGAAATATCAGGTGTTACTGCGAAAAGTGCTGTCTTAAGTCCACAGCATTTGACAGGACTTGAAGGATGATATATTAAACAAATATTGTAATAAAATTTCATATTTTAGCAAATAAACATGTTATTATTACAATGTATAAATATTGTCATTAATAAATGCCACCTACCACAAAAGTTGAACTAATTTTTATTGTATAATTTTCCCCCCATGTTGTAAATATAACATATATCAACACTAGCACTTTAATTATAGCCTCTCTGTGCATCTTTAGCATGATACAATCAATTTTTGTAAATTTGTCATAGCGAATATTATTTTGGAGCCATTTTTCCTTCAACTGAAACCAGAGTTTTTCACGCAACTACAGTTGTAGTCACATGATTACATACTGAAATACATTTTGTAACTTTCTGATATGTTTGCACCAGGAAGGGCAGGCCTACAGGCTGTCAATCATTTGGCAAATTTGCTACAAAATTAGATTAGATTAGATTTTAGACCAGATTTTATATACTGAGATCATTGCTCTTAAAAGTTATCGAATTCAATCTTATTAAAATAATTAGACAGACATACTGATATCCTATGATTTTATTTTCTTCACATTTGACTGACGTCTACACATTTGAACTTAAGTTCATATAATAAAATCCACATACCTAAACAAAATGTGTTTGTGTTATCATAACATAAAGCCTAAAATATATTTTTCCAAATGACAGAAAGTTTTAAATGCGGCGATACTTTAAAATCTGAAATTCAATAATTTGACGATTACAATATGTATTATATAGCTCGATACAAAAAGGTAAACATTAGTTGTTTTGATATAAAATTTCTGATAATAATAAATATCCCACATAAAAAATTACTAGAATATATTCCCCAACTTCCTCCTACTCCGTATGTTTTCATAATGCGCATTTTTTTAAAAAAAAATAGGCATTTAAAAACAACATATGCAAACCAAACATGAAAATTAAATATAGCTTCTATGTATCTCATTTTACATTTCTTAACTTCATGCATTGCAATTTTATCTTTAGAGGCATATTAAAATATATTTAACTAATTTTTAACCAGGATTCATTAATGAATTTAGAATTCCAAAAATTTGAGGAAAATAATTAAACAAAAACACACTTAGAAAAAAGCAGCACTTTTAGAAGTAATTGACATTTTCTTTCCCATACATTTCGTCAAAACCATAAATAGTATAAGTCCGCATAAATGCCTAATAAATTTTTTAATCTAAAGTAATTAATTCGTCTAAATAACTTTTCATACCTCAGGTCTTTAGACACTTTCAATACATTTCATAATGAAAGCCATATTTTTGCAAAAGAAAGTGGTAAAGGAAGCGACAGAGTCGGTTTTTGTGCTTGCTCTTTCACAGCATCTTCATTACCAACCAGAACACGATGGAATGGATGCAAAAAATTAAATTTGCAATCCATAATTTGGGACTTAATTAGAAACTTTTTGTCCCAAATTTGTTCGTAATTAAAAGAGGTCACATTGTTAGGATAATGAGATACCCGCGGTGTTGAGGCACGATGACGTTGCTAATTAATTGATTTAGTAAAAACCGCCTTTTTATTAAATTGTAGACTGAAAGGCGTTATTTAACTTCTGTGTCATAGAACGCAAAATCTCAAAAGTCAATATTTGAGTTGGATATCATTCACGTTAAGAAATACGTGTTTGTTGAGTTTCTTTCTTGTTCTTTGTTGGAATTAAGGATATCTTGGCCTGGCTTAAGCTAACGAAATGATTCTTTTATGAATTATTTAAATTTTTTTCCCGAGCCGCGTTTAATCTCAAAATGAATAGAATTAGAGTCGAAGTTGAATATTTTGATAAAAACGAATTTTATACATTGATGTGAAAGATTTTTCTTCATCGATACTGAGGAATAGTGATTTATTCGTTTTGTAGGGCTAATATTTCTTAGTTGTCTTTGATATATGCTTTTCTATATAATGTCAGCTTACATCTTATCATTAGGATAATGTTTTTCGTATAATGTTATATTAAGATAGTATACCAGTTTACAAACGTGATCAAATAAGAACAATCATATGCTATTCATATAACGAAATCAATCCACCTATCTATTTAATACAAGCTAATGATATTTTAGATGGGAGTGAAAAAATTTTTACACAGTAGTTTGAAGTAGTATTTTAACACGAGAATCATTTATGATTGAAATATCCTAAGAATATGATGAGATTTAATCTTATTTCATAAGTTTGTTTCTGAATTTTTTTCCAGGA
Source organism: Argiope trifasciata (assembly GCA_026543055.1). NCBI lineage: Eukaryota > Metazoa > Arthropoda > Arachnida > Araneae > Araneidae > Argiope > Argiope trifasciata. The sequence goes on from JAPMOQ010052436.1 coordinate 202,891, forward strand.
CCTGTCATAGTATCGGAATTTATCATGTACAAATATTGAAATAATTGCAAATTCACATTCACTAAACGCAGAAACAAATATAAATAGTTTAATAAAAAAGTCACGAATAATGAATGAAAAAGTTACCGATATCTTCTTTCAAAAATTGAGATTTTAATCAATATGGGTACTTGTATAAAGCTTGAATGGAATGCTCTAATATGTGTGTCATAAGTCAGCTAACAACTTCCTGACTCGGCTATGAATCTCACGCTCTCTACAGGTTAGGAAAGTCGTCATATCGCTTGACACGGCAAACACGTTCGTGGCTCACCATAACGGTTGGCGAGATAATCACGTTCGTCTCCGCGTAAAAACACTTGTTGCAATGACATCGTTCGCCTAACATCCAACTCCCTGGAATGTGGCGATAAGTTCAGAAGCCAAATAACAATTTCTGGATACGAGTGTAAATTTTTGTCAAGCACTTATGTCAAATACTTTTTGTCAGCTTCGGACCTAATGGTCCCTAGTTCGAACCTCAAGAATGCATAAATATTTATAAAAAGAAAGCCATTTGGATTTTCTTGCAGAGATATCAATAATCAGTAGTAACTCAATACCAGCGGCAGTGGTGTCCGAAATTTTAGCACATATTCTCTATAAAAGGTTTTCTATCCTTTACCCGAATAAGCATTTGGCTTTTGGACGAAGTTGAGAATGCCTTTTATGGCATGGCGGAACAATAACTGCAGTACAAACCTAAAACTGGCAATTTTACTGAACCTTTCTTGGGAATACAATTTTGGAGCTTTTTTTTTTCTTTTGATCGATGGAAATTTAACTACGAGTGAAATCAGAAAATAATATCAAATCATATTTATCCAAGGTTGCATTTAAAATTATTATGTTTGCACGCATGAAAAGAGTACATATAGAAATATTGTCAACTTTATGACATGTTTGTTTTAATTATTTACACGAATCTATATTTAAGATGCCAAATAAACGAACCAAATTTTGTTGACTGATCTCATGGTACTTAGTACTTATTGAATTTATTTGTATTCAAATAACTAGACAGAAAAGTATTCTGCAAAAGGATTTTGTTCAAATTTTGAGGGAGTTCTAAAAAATTGATCTTAAACTCGTATACTAAACTTCATCCCTCTGGTGCAACAGGTTTTGAATTATCGATTTCACAGATATAAAAGTACTAAAGAGACATATCGACAAAATGCAAAAACATGTTTATTTAATTGAAGGAGATTTGAAAAATGGGAATTTGTCAAAATATTGGGTTTGAGAATTTTTCCGATTACCATATTTCCTCTATTCTTTGATAAAAACAAATTAGAATGTCATTTTGATAAATATGTTCTGAACACACACACACACACACGCACACACATATATATATAATTTAAACTTTCGCATCGTTTTTTCTCAGATACTTTCTAATTTGTGTGCCTTCATAATACATAAATTTAAAAATAGCATAGACTTTAAAAACAACATATGCAAAAGGAGCTTAAAATAAATTGGTTACTTTGTATTCTGTCAATTTACATTTCTTAATTTCACACTTAACGATTTCATACTTATAGGCATATTAAACTAGATTTAAATAATTTTTAACTGATATTCATTAAGAATTCGGGATCTCAAAAGTTAGAGGAAACGTGTCAAGTAAAAAAAAAACACTTTCAGAAAAATCAGTACTTTTAGACGTCTTTGATATTTTCTTTCCTACACTATTGTTCAAATTCATAAGTTCTATAAATCAGCATAAATGTCTAATACATTTTTTAACCTAGAGTAATTAATTCCAATAAAGGCCCTTTTCCTACCCCAGGCCTTGTGACACTTTCAATACATTGCATAATGACACTTTTATTTTTGGAGAGAAAGGGGTAAATGAGGGGAAATAGTCAGTTTTTGTGCTTGCTGTCTCACCGAAGCTTCATTATCAACCAGAACAGAACAAATTGGAGGCAAAAAACAATTTAAATTTACAATGCATAATTTGGAACTTAATTAGAAACTTTTTCTCCCAAATTTTTCGTGCTTAAAAGAGATCCCTTTGTTAGGATAATGAGATATCTGCGGTATTGAGGTACGGTGACTTTACTAATTAATTGATTTAGTAAAAACCCTCTTTTTATTAAATTGTAGAATGAAAGGCGCCCCTTAATTCTTGTGTTATCGGATGCAAAATCTCAATTGTCAATATTTGAGTTCGATATAGTTTACGTTGAAAAATTAAAATGAGTGTGATTGTTTGCCGAGTTTTTTCCTTTCTCATTCTTCGTTGAAAGTTTGGATACTGTGGAATAATTTAAGCATTCGCAAATGAATTTGTTATTAAAAAAATCATTCAAACTGTAATCTGAGCTTTATTAAATATCAAAATGAATAAAATTAGAGCATAAATCGAATATTTAGATAAAAAATGAATTTTACATTTTGTAGGAAAATAATTCTTGTTGATAATGAAGAACAGTTTATTTAATTTGAAAAACTAATGTTCTTATGCTGTCATTGGGGATTTCTGACCTATAAACATTTGACTAAACAATGTATGTCAGTCCATATATTATGCATAAATTAGGACAATTTTTTCCATATTTTTATCATAAATTTATTTAAATATGCAATGAAGATTTACAAAATTTATCAAATAAAAATATTATCATTCGTCAAATTATAATATTTCATAAGCCAAATTTCATTTACTCAAATTTTAATGCAACCCGTTGACTTTTTGAATGTAGGAGTGAGGAGTTTCCAATTTGATGTTTCTTTCTGATTACTTTGGCTGAGAAATAAGAGTGCAGGATGGGATAACTCTTACAAATAAATGAGAACATATATAAGAGTTGTGGTGTGCCTTGACCCGGAATAGTTGTTTGAACTTAAAAGTTTGCCTTTACTTGCACATTACTTTACTAATCGATTTATTTTCCGTATGTCTACCTTCATGGCCGGAGTATCAAGATTGCATTTAGTTGTTGTTGTTTCTTTATAAATCTCTAAGATATTCTATCCAACATTTTCAATATCGTAGTTACCGAATTAAAAAAAACTTCGAGTTACTCTGCACCACTTCATTCAAATTCTAAATTTCTTACTTTAATCATCTAATCTAGACCAGCCTCCTGGCATAGAGTTTACGAGTTTTTTACATGATCTGAGCTTCCTTGGTTGAGTCCCTTTTCGAGCACTGTTGTTATTAATCTGTGTTTAATATGTGAATTGCGTGATTTTGCCCCTATGTGGGTATAAAAGGTGTATAAATGCGAATGTGACGCATGAGTAGCTAAGAAGTAATGTTGGTTCTAGATGGGTCTACTGAAAAACAAGAGACACTGACCGGTTTATAATCGCTGAATAGTCTATGACAAGTAACATAAAAAGCTACATAAATATAGACAAACAAAAGTTTAAATTCCGATCTATATCCGAAATATAAAATATATATAATACATAAATAATATAAATTCCATCATACATAACGAAATATTAGAGTTGCAAAGGTTGATAACATAACATTAAATGCTTCCTATGCTAACAAAAGTTTCCACAAACTTTCCAAACTGCAATTAGCCTTAAAAGGAACCATCTAAATAATTAACACGATAACTAGTACTCATCAGTCTGAATAATATTTAAATCCTCACGATTCATATTTAAAAAAAGGAAAGAAGAACGGATAATACATTTTTGAAGGAAACTGATTACATGAGCCATTACTGACAGCAATAAAGGGAAACGCCACCTCTTGTCGATTTCAGTACTTACACCCGCAGATACATCAAGATCCGTTGTAAGCCTTGATTATCAGGTTATTACATTTTTGCAAGCTGAAGTAGCTCGTTATGCAGTGAAAAAGTTTTCCTTTTCCCGCTAAATAAATTCGTTTACACTTAATTCGTTTCATGCTAAACTGATTCGCACCAGATCTTATTGGGCTTGTTACACGTGAAATTAATTTTTTTCTCAACTACAGACTTTGAAAGGATGATGTAAGTATGTGGAAACTGTAGTAACATATCGATGAGTCTCTGAAATCCATTAGGATGGAAATTTCTTCCAATTTGGAATAGATTTGTTCTGTTGTAATGAGTGTTGAGATATGTGTTGGATTTTGTTTGTATCGAGCAAAATTATTTTGTAAACTTTGTTTCCGTTTCGAAAATTCAAATAAACACTAATGTGTTATGGGTAGAGTAACTAACTTTTAGGAAAGTAAAATGTAACTGGATTGCTTTTATTTTTTCTATTTAAAACTGAAATGCATGCTAAAATGTAACGAACTGCATGATAATCTGATTACAATACCATGTTGTTAGAGTAGAAATTGAATATATTGAATTTTTAAATTTTATTTTAATCATGTGAAAGTTGAAATGAAATATATTTTGTTTTACAAGCAATATTTAGTTATTAAATATCTAATAGGACATATTGTATTTAAAACTTTGTTTATAGTTATACGGGTTCAAACGGAGTATAATGAATTTACAATTTATTTTCATTTATGAAATCTGAAATGGATAATATTGCATATTATAATTTATTTTTAGCTCTGAATGTTTGAATGTTATACATAGTACATAAAAATTAGTCTTTTGTCCTGATATTTGAAATTTAATATAATGCATATCAAAATTTATCTTTTTTTAATTTGAAAAATTAAATTGAATATATTGTAATTTAATATTTAATTCTACTTTCGAATACAACCGAAATCATCATTCAAAAATGAAGCGGAATGTTGGTATTTCAAAATTATTTTGTTAAAATCAGGGGTATGGGATTAAGACATCATTTAACATTGCATTATTATTATATTCCTTTAGAATAATTGTGTATTATTACATTACTTTGGAGTTTGATATTAATATCAATAGATAAGGTGATATCAACATAAGAATGATATTGAATATTTAGAATCAATATATGGATTTGAGGAATATAAAACGATTTAATTATTAAGTAACTTGTCGCCTTTTGTGACCAACCAGTTCCACAATCTTAATACTCATTGAAATGGTCAGTGATATATTTTATGTTGCACCATTGTGAATTAAATACAGTAAGTAACTAGTCTTTTAATAGCCGCTTCATCGAAATATTTTTAAGGTTCAAATTTTGATAGTCATATAATTCACTCATTTATTTATAAAAGCTTAAAACCCGTAATGCACAATATGTTTCTTTAATTATCTGTTCGCTCCCACAAAATTTCATTATTAAATTAAAGTGGGGATGGTTAAATTGCGATTAATATAAAAACATTGTTTACTCAAACTTTTAATCTTTTTTAACATCAGTATTGAAAACAGAATCCATCAGCATTTGAGTCATGTATACAATATAATATTTGTTTTTATTATTTATATAATATCTCAAGAATTATTCTATATATTCTCCTCTGTTTAATTTGCAATAATAGGTTTATTTATTTTTTTACTAGATTTTCTGTCAATCTATTTATGGCAACGTATTAACAATATATTATTAGTTGGCAACGTATTTATAAAAATATCATTTTTTTCCTTTCACTTGTAACACGTGTGTACATCTTATGTTTTATTTTTATAATTGATCAATATAATTAAATTATTTCTTAAAAAATTCATTAAAGATTGAAAGTACATTTGTTCATAAAATATTAATTTCACTGAAAACATTGTTTTTTTTAAATCTTTAATATGATAAAAAATCAATTTTGTGCAATAATAGTTTTGGAAGTTATGGTTTAAAAACTTCGAAATTTCGATTAATTTTCAATTAAATCAAATTATAATTAAAAATTCAAACAAACAGCCCTAAAGTGCACATTCCTAACCACCAAGGTATGAATGTGTCATATTTGGTAGATATAGGTCCAACAGGCTGGGCTGTAGAGCGCTGAAAAACAAAACCACACATTGATCTTTATTATAAGCATTGATAACAGTGGATAGTAAAAATAAGTTTGTATGAAACGTATTTTCCAAAGCAAAAAAATGTATCTCAGAAATAAATAAAGTATTCAAACTTTATTTTTTCAGCTTATTTCTTCTTCGTATCCTTTAATAATACATGAATTTCAAATATCATAGAAACTTTACGTACAAACTATGTAAAAAGATCAAGAATTAAATCATAACTTCTTTTTTCCTTCAATTTACATTCCTTGATTTTACAGTTAATGATTTCATTCTTGCAGGCATATTAATACATCCTTAAATAAAACTGGAACTCCATGAATTCAGAGCCTCTAAAATTCAAGAAAAAGAATCAAACAAGAAAAAAAAATTAGAAAAAAAAATAATATACTTTTATATGCAATTGATATTTTTTCCTGCACATCTCTGCAAAATATTTAGGACTATAAATCCGCATAAATGCCTGATAAATTTTTTAAACCTTAAGTAATTAATTCCCCTATAGGCCCCTTTCATGACACTTTCAATACATTTCATAATGATAGCCCTATTTTTGCAAAAGAAAGTGGTAAATGAAGCGACGGTGACAGTTTTTGTGCATGCTCTTTCACAGCACCTTCATTACGAACCAGAACACGACAAGGTAGAGGCAAAAAAATTGAATTTGCAATGCATAATTTGGAACTTAATTAGAAACGTTTTGCTCCAAATTTGTCCGTACTTAAAAGAGGTCACATTGTCAGGATAATGAGATTCTCGCGGTGTTGAGACACGGTGATTTTGCTAATTAATTGATTTAGTAAAAACCTTCTATTATTAAATTATAAACTAAAAGGTGTTCTTTAACTCCTGTGTCATTTGATGCAAAATCTCAAATGTGAATATTTGAGTTGGATATCATTCGAGTTAGAAATCCGAAATATACTGATTGTTTAACGAGTTTTTCCTTTCATATTCTTTTCTGAAATTAAGGATAATGTGGCCTGGTTTGAACGAAAGAAATTTTTCTTTCATAAATTATTTAAATTGTTTGTCGAGCCACTTTTAATCTTAAAATGAATAAAATTAGAACCGATGTCGAATAGCCTGGGTATAAAAGAATTTTGCATGTTCAATATAAAAAAATCTTTATTTGTATAGGGTAATAGCGTATTCATTTAATATTGCTAATCTTCTTCAATTGTCTTTAAAATTTCCTTTCATTTGTACATTTATCTATAAAAATTTCAGCCTATGCCTTATCGTTAGAGGTTTTTGAATGATGTTATTTAAAATTAATATACCAGTTTATAAGCCTTACAGAATGAATAAATATCATACACCAAATTATAATGTGTCATGTACCGAACTTGATTCAACTAACTATTTAATCAGACCTTCTAATTCTTTAACTATTGGAGTGGAAAAAGTCCAACTTAATGTTTGGCTCTGATTGCCATGGTGGTTATAATAACATAATATATATTTGGTTTGATGGAGGATCTTGGCACTAGACCCCTTTTTTAAACTGCCCTAAACATATGATGAGAGTTAATCTTATTTTAAAAGTTTGCTTGTAAATTACGTCATTTTCAAGGACGTGTCATAGTATTTGATTAAATAGTATTGGACACTTATAATGTTCAAAAACCGAAATAATTTTAAATTCACAAATAATATGCGTAAATGCAAACTTTGCAGGTGGTTTAATAAAAAAAAAATCAAGAATAAGTTTAAATAAAATAATAAAAATATTTTGTTTCTTTTTCAAAAAATTGATTTTTAATGTATGTTAATATACGACTTGATTTAGATGAATTTAACAAATGTTTAACAAAATAAAACGCTTGGGTTTCTCTTGTAAAGAAATCAATATTCTGTAGTGGATAAAATCAGCAGCAGTGGTGTCCGAAATTCGTGCACTTATTCACTGTCTTAAAGGTCTTATTTCCTTTACCCGAATAAAGCTGCAGCATATAGCAGGAGGCTGTGAAGACCACCATTTGAGGAATAAACAACTTTAGCATAAAACTTCAAATTTTACTGAATCTGTCTCTAGATTATTTTATTGGACCTTTCTTTTAACGACACACTTAATTATTGCTGTAATCACAAGTTAAAATACCGAATTAAATTGATTAAAATATTGTGTTGATGAGTTATTATTTTAACATGTATGCAAAAATGTGCTGACTGAAAGGATTGTCATTCCTTTGGAGCATTTGATTTATTTTTTTAATGTATATTTTTGATGCTAAATTGGTGTACCAAATTTTAGCTACTGAGATCATGTCACTTTGTGCTTATCGAGTTTATTCATATTCATAAAATCAAACAGACATACATATCTTCTGCAAACGGATTTTGTTCAAATTTTGATAGAGTTTTGAAAATTTGATTGTAAACCCATATACTTCATCTCTCCAGTGTGTTAGTTTTTGAATTAGCGTCTTCACAGGTATATATACACTAAATAAACGGTAAAAATATGCCTTTTGAACTAAAAGATTTATGAGTTAATGGGAATTTGTCAAAATCTTGACTTTGAGAATCTTTCCGATTACTATATTTCTACTATTTTTCACGCAAAGTAAAATAAAATTTTCTCAATGTAAAAAGAAAAAAAAAATATCAAATATAAATTGAGTATTCGAATCTTTATTCTTCATATTCTTTTTAATTTGTGTGCCTTCATTATATATAAATTTGAAATAGCATAGACACTTTAAAAACAATGTGTGCAAAAGGAGATGGAAATAAATTTCAATTTCTTTCTCCCTACATTTCTAAATTTCAAACTTAAAGATTTCATTCATGGATATATATTAAATTTAATTTGAATAATTTTTAATCGTGATTCATTAATGAATACAGAATCTTTAAAAATAGAGTAAAAGAATCAAACAAGAAAAAAGACGCATAGGAAAAAAAATAAATACTTTTAGATGTCACTGCTATTTTCTTTATTATGCATTAAATTAACAAGTCATCAATCAGCATAAATGTCTAATCAATTTTTTAACCTAAAGTAATATATTCCCCTAAAGGCGCTTTTCCCACCGTCTTCATTCTGACACTTCAACGCATTTCATAATGATAGTTTTATTTTTGCAGAGAAAGGAGTAAATGAGGGGAAAGAATCAGTTTTTGTGCTTGCTGTCTCACCAAAGCTTCATTACCAATCAGAACAACACAAAATGGAGGACAAAAATTAAATTTACAATGCATAACTTGGAATTTAATTAGAAACTTTTTGTCACAAATTTCTCGTACTTAAAAGAGATCTCATTGTTAAGATAATAAAATATGTGTAGTGTTAAGGCACGATGACTTTGCTAATTAATTGATTCAGTAAAAACCACCTTTTTATTAAATTGTAAATTGAAAGGTGTCCATTAATTCCTGCGTCATCCAATGCAAAATCTCAAATGTCAATATTTGAGTTGGATATCTTTTACGTTGGAAAATCCGAAAAAGAGTGATTGTTTGAGTTTTTTGCCTTCTTATTCTTCCCTGAAGTTAAGGATAACATGGTCTGGTTTAGAAAATGAAAGCCACTCTTTTATAAAACCTTTAAACTGTTAGCTGAACCTCGTTTAATCTGGGGTTGAATAAAATAAGAACCGAAGTGGAATATTTTGGAAAAAAGTGAATTTTATATGTTTAATGTCTTTTAACTGAGTTTAATTATTTTGTAATGTTAATGTTACGCTGCTACCAGTGAAATTTTCTCTTCTATAAACATATAACCAAACAATGTATGTCAGCTTTTATCTTATCATTAGGATAATTTTGTCAATTTGTCATCAGGATGTCATTTAAATATACTATACATATTTAGAAAATTCATCATATTCTAAATTATACTATTTCATAAGCCGAATTCCATTTAACTAACTTAATAATACAGCCTGGTGGTTCTTTAAATATGAGAAAGAGAAATTTCCAATTTGATATTGTTATTCCTTATGACTCTGTCTGGGAAATAAATGTGTTGTATCTGTTAACAATGGAGGAGCATTCTTCCTATGGCACGGGTTTTCCCTTGACCGGTAATAGCTGTTTGAACTTAAATCATGATTCCCACTTTGCTATCGTTTTTTACTGATTTTAATAACTTAATTTACTAATCGTTTAATTTTCCATATATCATCAGGAAACTTGGGAGTAGCAAGATTTCGTTTACTTGATTTTTAAAAAGAAATCTATGAATTATTATAGCCAATGTTTTTCAAATTATAGTTACATGTTTTTTTTTAATCACTGAATTATTGTATCCCACATTATTTTAAATTTTAAATTTCTTACTTTTATAATCTAACCAAGGTTGATGCCCTGACAAAAGGGTAAGGAGTCTTCCCCGTGATCTGTGTGTCCTGAGTTCGAGTCCCGGTTCGAGCGTAGCTCTTTTCTATCTCTACTTATTTTGTGAGGTGTGTGAATGTGCCTTTCAGTAAAAAGGGCGTTATGGAGTGTATATGACACATGAGAATTTATGACGTACTCTTGACCTTAGATGGCGCTACGAAAAATCCAAAGTTGCTATCTCGGTGGGCTTGTCAATGACTTGTACCATAAAAAGCAACAGCAACAATGTAAAAAAACCAACGCTTAAAATTCAATCCATATTCGAAATATAAAGATATGTATAATGCATTAATGATATAAGTTTCATCATAATATAACTAAATATAACAAAGTTATAATAGTTGAAGTGTTAAGAAATCGGTATAAATGGTTTTCCTTTTCTCACTGAATAATTCACTCATACTTAATTCGTTTCATCCTGAATCGCACGATATCTTGTTAGGCTTTTATACATGAAATTGCTTTTTTTTCTCGAAAACAGACTTCGATACGATGATGCAATTACCTGGAAACTGTAGTAGCATATCGAAGAATCTCTGCAATCCATTAGGAAAGAAATTTCCTCTGATTTCGAATAGATTTGTTGTGTTGTAATGAGTGTTGAGATGTATGTTTGTTTGCCTGGAATAAAATGATTTTGTAAATTTTGTTTGTGATTTCAAAATTCAAATGCACCCTAATACGTTGCGTAATCACCTTGTTACAGTGTGAATTTAGGAAAGTAAAATAGAACTGTATCGATTTTTGTTTTCTGTTTAAAATGAAATACTTACTAAAATACAACGAACTGATAGATAATCTGTTTAGATTATAATGACGTTAGAGTTGAAATGAAACGTACTGAATTCTGAAATTTAATTTTAAACATGTAAAACTTGAACTGGAATGTATTTTTCTTTACACATAATTTTTATTTATGAAATTTAGAATAGAATGCATGGTATTTTAAACTTTATTATTAGTTATACTGGTTCAAACGGAATATATTGCATATTAAGTTTCATTTTTAGGTATGAAAGCTGAAATGAGTTTTATTGCATTTTAAAATTTATTTTTAGTTATGAATATTTAAATGTTATATATTGTATATAAAACGTTTTTTAGCTCTACAATTTGAGATTTAATATAATGCATTTTATAATTCATTTTTTAAATTTGAAAATTGAAATTAAATATAATGTATTTTAAAATTTATTTCTACTTTTTAATAAATAGGAATCACTATTTAAGAATTGTGCGGAATACTGCCTTTTTAAGACTATTTTGTTAAAATAATTGAAATGAGATTAGGACGCCAATTAGCACTGCATTATTGTTATACTCCTTTGGAATGATGGAATATTGGTACATTCCTTTTGAATGGAATTATATTCCATATTCCTTTATATATTATATATATATTCCTTTGGAATATATATATAATATATATATATATAATATAATATATATATAACATATATATAATATATATATGTTATATTCCTTTGGAATTTGGAGTTTGATATTAATTTCAAATAGATAAGTTGATACCAATGTAAGAATGATATTGAATATTTAAATTCAATATAATTTTGAGGGAGATAAAGCGATTTAATTATTAAATAATATTAGTGCATAGTGACAATAAGTAGTTTTAATACGAAATTTCTAAAAATAAAATTGTATATCCCAGATAAATAAAGTGTTCAAATTTTTTTTTTCAGCTTTCTTCTTCTTTGTATTCTTTTTTACGAATTTCAAATATCATTGGCAATTTACAATCTCCTTTGTGAAAAGAACTTGAAAAAAATTGTAACTGTTTTGAAGTTCACTTTTCATTTCTTAACTTATTAGATAACTATTTCATTGTTACAAGTATTTTAGTATCCTAAAGTAATTCTTGAACTTTTATCCATTTGGGAATTCAGAATTTCTTACATTTGTAAAAAAGAATCAAGCAAGAAAATAAGACAAAAAAATTAATGCTTTTATATGTCATTGATATTTCCTTCTCCTCTAACGACATAATGTAGACAAAAGGGAGAACGACAAGATGGAGTCAAAATGGAGATCGACAAGATGGAGGCAAAAAGATTAAAATAGAAATGCATAGTTTTGAACTTTATTAGAAATTTTTGTCCCAAATTAACTCTTATGAAAGGCAGATCCCATTGTCATGAGATATCAGCGATGTTAAGGTATGATGAATTAGCTAATTAAATAATTAAGCAAAAATCATCTTTTTTTCCAAATTGTTGACTGAAATGCATTCTTTAATTCCTGCGTCATCCGATACAAAATTTCAAAAGTTAATATTTAAGTCAGATATCATTTACATAAGAAAATACAGAAGACTGTGTTAGTTCGTCGAATTTTTTTCTTTTTTATGCTTTGTTGGAAATTAGGAATAGTGGTGCCTGATTGAAAAAAACGTAAATTATTCTTTTATGAATCATTTGAATGGTTTAGAAAACCATATTTATTCTCAAGAGGAAATGAAACTAGAACCGAGGTAAAATATTTTAATAAAACGAATTCCATATTTTGAATTAAAATACTTTTCTTGATCGATAATGAATAATGTTTTTTTTTTCTTTTGTAGATCTAATATTTCTTAATTATCATTGATATGTTCTTTTACTGTACATTACTCTGATTAATCTCAGCTTATGTCCTCTATAAAGGAACTTTCAAATTACGTAATTTGAAGACAACGTATGATTTTAAAAAATTAACAAACGTAAAATCCTCCTATACGAAATTATAATATGAAATATGTCAAATTTGTTTTATCCTTTTCTTTAAGCCCACTTGATGATAATGTAAGGGAGGGCGTAATTTCTGATCTGTTAATTGGTTCTCATGATTCTAGAGCAGGGGTTTACATGAAATAGATAGCGATTGATTTTGTTATATTAAATACATCATTCGATATTATTATATTTGTGACAATTATTATTATGTTATGTAGGTATGTATTCCTTATTTATTATAAAATTATAATGAATATTGAAGACATACACCGCAGAGTGGATCGTAACACCTTGAAAAAATATGAAGTAGTCCGTATAGTGAAAAATATTACCCACCCTTCCTAAAAAGGGTATAATAACAATGGAGAATCAGCTGCACATGACCTATGATGGACCATTCCTCCTACAGGATAAGTTGTATCGCTATCAGAGATGGAACCCATTTTGTCCTTGAACTCAACCATGCTTTCTACCTTAGGTGTCACTTCCTCATTTCTCTCTCCGTAAGTCTAGAGGCATGGCGGTAGTAGCAATCCACATCCAGTAATCCAATCCACATCCAGGATACAAATATATATTAAAGAATAAATGATGTAATTCTCATCACAATATAGTTCATTATTACAGAGTTATAACATTTGAACTCTTACTAAATAGTCTCATAACTTTCGATGATTCGTATGCTAGCAATACTTTCCACAAACTTTCCAAACTGCTATTAGCCTTGAAGGGAACCGTCTACCTAATTAATAAGATAACTTATACTCATCAGTCTGAATAATACTTAAATCCTTCACGATCCATATTAAAAAAGGAAAGAAGTGAAGAGGAATAAATTTTTGCAGGAAACTGATTACATGAGCCAATGCTGACAGCAATAAAAGGAAACGCCACCTCTTGTCGGTTTCGGTACTTACACCCGCAGATACATCGAGATCCGTTGTAAGCCTTGATTACCAGGTTATTACATTTTTGCAGGTTGATGTACCTCGTTATGCAGGGAAAAAGTTTTTCCTTTCTCGCTAAATAAATTCGTTTACACTTAATTCGTTTCACGCTAAACTGATTCGCACCAGATCTTATTGGGCTTGTTACACGTGAAATTACTTTTTTTTTTCTCGACAACAGACTTTGATAGGATGATGTAATTACCTGGAAACTGTAGTAACATATCGAGGAGACTCTAAAATCTATTAGGATGGAAATTTCTTCCAATTTGGAATAGATTCGTTCTGTTGTAATGAGTGTTGAGATATGTGTTGGATTTTATTTGTCTAGAACAAAATTATTTTGTAAACTTTGTTTCCGCTTTGAAAATTCAAATGAACACTAATGTGTTTTGGGCAGAATAATTAATTTTCAGGAAAGTAAAATGTAACTGGATTACTCTTATGTTTCTATTTAATAGTGAAATGTAACGAACTGCATGATAATCTGATTACAATACCAAGTTGTTAGAGCTAAAACGGAGTATATTGAATTTTGAAATTTAAGTTTAATCATGTGAAAGTTGAAATGAAATATATTTCATTTTACAAACAATATTTAGTTATTAAATTTCTAATAGAACATATTGCATTTTAAACTATCTTTATAGTTATACGGATTCAAACGGAGTATAATGAATTTACAATTTATTTTCATTTATGAAATCTGAAATGGGTAATATTGCATATTATAATTTATTTTTATCTCTGAATGTTTGAATGTTGTACATAGTACATAAAAATTAGTCTTTTGTCCTGATATTTGAAATTTAATATAATGCATATCAAAATTTATCTTTTTTTAATTTGAAAAATTAAATTGAATATATTGTAATTTAATATTTAATTCTACTTTCGAATACAACAGAAATCATCATTCAAAAATGAAGCGGAATTTTATGATTTCAAAATTATTTTGTTAAAATAAGGGATATGAGATTAAGACATCAATTAACATTGCATTTTTGTTATATTCCTTTAGAGTAATTGTGTGTTGTTATATTCCTTTGGAGTAATTGTGTGTTGTT
>JAPMOQ010052436.1:217908-257618 GCA_026543055.1 Argiope trifasciata
ATTGTGTGTTGTTATATTCCTTTGGAGTAATTGTGTATTGTTATATTACTTTGGAGTTTGGAATTTGATATTAATTTCAATAGCTAAGGTGATATAAATATAAGAATTATAGAGTATATTTAGATTCAATATAATTTCGAGGGATATAAAACGATTTAATTAATAAGTA
Organism: Argiope trifasciata; assembly: GCA_026543055.1. Taxonomy (NCBI): domain Eukaryota; kingdom Metazoa; phylum Arthropoda; class Arachnida; order Araneae; family Araneidae; genus Argiope; species Argiope trifasciata. The sequence goes on from JAPMOQ010052436.1 coordinate 218,078, forward strand.
ACTAGTCGCCTTTTGTTACCAACCAGTTAACCAATTTTAATACTCTCTGAAATGGTCCGTTATTTATTTTATGTCGCACCATTGTTAATTAAATACTGTATGTAATTTGTCTTTTAATAGACGATTCATCAAAATGGTTTTAAGGTTTCTAATTTTGATAGTCACATAATTCACTAATTTATTTATAAAGGCTTAAAGCCCGTAATGCATAATATGTTTCTTTAATTATCTGTTCGATCCAACAAAATTCCATTATCAAATTAAAGTAGGTATGGTTAAGTTGCGATTAATATAAAAATATTATTTACTGAAACTTTTAATCTTTTTAACGTCAGTATTGAGTCCATCAGCATTTGATTGACGTATACAATATAATATTTTTTTTTATTTTTTATATGATATATCAAGAATTAATCTACAAATTTAACAAATTAAATAATAAAATTTATTTATTAAGTTAATAATGCTGTAAACATCATGATAACCGTTATTTACATTTTATTTTTAGGAAAAACATGTATCATACCGACACGTGCTGAAAATTGCATTTTCATATGTTTAATTTGCAATAATAGGTTTATTGTTTTTTAATCAGATTTTCTGTCGATCTGATGACAACGCATTGATAAAAAGATCATTTTTTCCCTTTCACTCGTAATGCGTGTGTACATCTTATGTTTTATTTTTATTATTGATCAATATAATTTAATTATTTTTAAAAAAATCATGAAAAAGTGAAAGTAAATACGTTGATAAGCTATTAATATCACTGAAAATATAGTTTTTTTATATTTAATATGATAAAAAAATAAATTTTGTGCTATAATATTTTCGGATGTTATGGTGGAAAAACTTAGAGAAATTTCGCTTCATTTCCAATTAAATCAAATTCTAATTAAAAATTCAAAAAAAAAAAGCACAAAATTTCACTTTTCCGACCTCCAAGATATACATGCCTCAAATTTGGTAGATGCAGGTCCACCGGTCTGAGCTGTAGAGGGTTAAAAAACAAAATCACACAATGATCTTTATTATAAGCATAGATAACAGTGGATAGGAAAAATAATGTGCTTTGATACGAATTTTCTAAAGAAAAAATGTATCTCAAAAATAAGTGAATTATTTAAACATTATTTTTTCATCTTATTTCTTTTTCGCATGGTTTAATAATACATGAATTTCAAATATCATAGAAACTTTACGTACAGCCTATGTAAAAAGATCAAAAATTAAATTAAAACTTCTTTTTTATTTCAATTTACATTCGTTGATTTTGCAGTTAATGATTTCATTCTTGCAGGCATATTAATACATCCTTAAATAAAACTGGAACATTTCGAATTCAGAGCCTCTAAAATTTAAGAAAAAGAATCAAAGAAGAAAAAAGACAATTAGAAAAAAAATAATATACTTTTATATGCAATTGATATATTTTCCTGTACATCTCTGCAAAATCTTTAGGACTATAAATCCGCATAAATGCCTGATCAATTTTTTAAACCTTAAGTAATTAATTCCCCTATAGGCCCTTTTCATACCTCAGGCTTCTGACACTTTCAATACATTTCATAATGATAGCACTATTTTTGCAAAAGAAATTGGTAAATGAAGCGATGGAGTCAGTTTTTGTGCTTGCTCTTTCACAGCACCTTCATTACCAACCAGAACACGACAAGGTAGAGGCAAAAAAATTGAATTTGCAACACATAATTTGGAACTTAATTAGAAACATTTTTGCTCCAATTTTGTTCGTACTTAAAAGCAGTCACATTGTCAGGATAATGAGATTCTCGCGGTGTTGGGACATGATGATTTTGCTGATTAATTGATTTAGTAAAAACCTTTTTTTATTAAATTATAAATTAAAAGGTGTTCTTTAACTTCTGTGTCATCTGATGCAAAATCTCAAATGTCAATATTTGAGTTGGATATCATTCGTGTTAGAAAATCCGAAATATAGTGGTTGTTTGACGAATTTTCTATTCATATTCTTTGCTGAAATTATGGACAATGTGGCCTGGTTTAATCAAAAGAAATTATTCTTTCATAAATCCATTAAATTGTTTGTCGAAACGCGTTTAGTCTTTAAATGAATAAAATGAGATCCGTTGTCTAATGGCTTGGGTATAAAAGAATTTCGCATGTTGAATTGAAAAAAAAATCTATATTTTTGTAGAGTAATAGCTAATTTATTTTGTATTGCTAATACTCTTCATCATTAATTATACACTAAATACAATATGCCATGTAACTTATTTAATTTTTCTAACTATTTATTAAGACTTTCTAATATCTTATTATATGAGTGGTGAATGTCTAACTTAATGTTTGATTCCCATTGCTATGGCGGTTATAATAGCAATATGGATTTGGTTTGACGGCGGATTTTGACATTAGACCTATTTATTAAATAGCACTAAACATATGATGGGAGTTAATATTATTTTTAATGTTTATTTGTAAATTACGTCACTTTTGAGGATCTGTCATAGTATTGGATTGATTAAATAGTATTGAAACTGATCATGTTCAAAAACCGAAATAAATGCAAATTAACAAACAATATGCGTAAATGCAAACGGTTGCAGGTGTTTAATAAAAAGATCAAGAATAATGAAGAAAAAGTTTTTCATTTCTTTTTTCGAAAAAATTGACTTTTAAAGAATGTTAATATACGACATGAATTAGATGAATTAAAAACATTTAACAAAAGAAAACGATTTGGATTCTCCTGTAGAAAAATCAATATTCTGTAGTGAATTAAACCAGGGTCAGTGATGTCCGAAATTTTCGCACTATTCACTATCTTAAATGTCTTATTTCCTTTACCCTAATAAAATTGCAGCATTCAGAAGGAGGTTGTGAAGGCCACCATTTGAGGAATAAACAACTTTAGAATAAAACTCCCAATTTTATTGAATCTATCACTGGATTATTATTTTGAAACTTTTTTTAACGACACGCTTAACTATTGTCGTAATCACTAGTTAAAATACCGAATCACATTGATTAAAATATTGTGTTGATGAGTTATTATTTTTACATGTATGAAAAAATGTGCTGACTAAAAGGATTGTCATCCCTTTGGCCCATTGCGTTTAATTTTTTAATCTATACTTTTGATGCTAAATCGGTGTACCAAATTTTAGCTACTGAGATCATGCCACTTTGTACTTATCGAGTTTATTCGTATTCATAAAACCAGATAGACAGATAAATCTTCTTCAAATGGATTTTCTACAAATTTTGATACAGTTCTGAAAATTTGATTGTAAGCCCATATACTTCATCTCTCTAGTGTGTTAGTCTTTGAATTAGCGTCTTCACAGGTATATATATATACTAAATAAACGGCAAAAATATGCCTTTCGAACTAAAGGATTTATGAATTAATGAAAATTTATCAAAATCTTGACTTAGAGAATTTTTCCGGTTATTATATTTCTACTATTCTTCACACAAAGTAAAATAAAAAAAAATTCAATGTCAAAAGAAAAAGAAATTAAATATAAATGGAGCATTCAAATCTTTTTACTTTGTGTACCTTCATAATATCTAAATTTCAAACAGCATAAACACTTTTGAAAACAACATGTGCAAACGAAGATGGAAATAAATTTCAGTTTCTTTCTCCCAACATTTCTTAATTTTACACTTAATGATTTCATCCTTGGATATTAAACTTAATTTAAATAATTTTTTACCGGAATTCCTTAATGAATATAGAATCTCTAAAAATGGAATAAAAGAATCAAACAAGAAAAAAGACAAAAAAAAATCAGTACTTTTAGATGTTACAGGTATTTTCTTTACTATGCATTAAAATAACAAGTCCTATAAATCAGCACAAATAACTTATCAATTTTTTAACCTGAAGTAATATATTCCCCTAAAGGCGCTTTTAACATCGTCTTCATTCTGACACTTTCCATTCATTTCATAATGATAGTTTTATTTTTAGAGAGGAAAGGGTAAATGAGCCGAAAGAATCAGTTTTTGTGCTTGCTGTCTCACCAAAGCTTCATCACCAACCAGAACAAGACAAAATGGAGGGAAAAAAATTAAATTTACAATGCATAATTTCTAATTTAATTAGAAACTTTTTTCCCAAATTTGCTAGTACTTAAAAGAGATCCCATTGTTAGGATAATGAAATATGTGTAGTGTTAAGGCACAATGACTTTGCCAATTAATTGATTCAGTAAAAACCACCTTTTTATTAAATTGTGGACTGAAAGGTGTCCATTAGTTCTTGTGTCATCCAATGCAAAATCTCAATTGTCAATATTTGAGTTGGGTATCTCTTACGTTGGAAAATCCGAAAAAGAGTGATTGTTTGAGTTTTTTGCTTTCTTATTTTTTGCTGAAGTTAAGGATAACATGGCCTGGTTTAGCAAATGAAAACCACTCTTTTATAAAATCTTTAAACTGTTTGCTGAACCTCGTTTAGTCTGGGGTTGAATAAAATAAGAACCGAAGTGGAATATTTTGGAAAAAGTGAATTTTATATGTTTAATTTCTTTTAACTGAGTTTATCTATTTTATAATGTTAATGTTACGCTGCTGCCATTGAAATTTTCTCTTCTATAAACATATAAATAAACAATGTATGTCAACTTCTATCTTATCATTAGGATAATTTTGTCAATTTGTCATCAGGATGTCATTTAAATATACTATACATATTTTGAAAAATTATCATATGCTAAATTATATTATTTCATAAGCCGAATTCCATTTCCCTAATTTCATAATACTGCCTGGTGGTTCTTTAAATATGAGAAAGAGAAATTTCCAATTTGATATTGTTATTCCTTATGACTCTGGCTGGGAAATAAAAGTTTTGTATCTGTTAACAACGGAGGAGCATTCTTAATACGGCACGGGTTTTTCCTTGACTGGTAATAGCTGTTTGAACTTAAATCATGATTTTTACTTTGCTATCGCTTTTTACTGATTTTAATAACTTAATTTACTAATCTTTTAATTTTTCATCTGTTTTCGGGCAATTCGGGAGTAGCAAGATTTCGTTTACTTGATTTTTAAAAAGAAATCTATGAATTATTATAGCCAATGTTTTTCAAATTATAGCTACATAGTTCTTTAATCACTGAATTATTGTATCTCACATTATTTTAAGTTTTAAATTTCTTACTTTTATAATCTAACCAAGGTTGATGCCCTGACAAAAGGGTAAGGAGTCTTCCCCGTGATTTGTGTGTCCTAAGTTCGAGTCCCGGTTCGAGTATGGTTATTTTTCATCTCTGCTTAATTTGTGAGGTGTGTGAATGTGCCTTTCAGTAAAAAAGGGGTTATGGAGTGCATATGACAGATGAGTATCTAAACCATACTCTTGGCCTTAGATGGCACTACTAAAAATCCAAAGTCGCTATCTCGGTGGACTTGTCAATAACCAGTAAGATAAAAAGCAACAGCAACAATGTAAATAAAGCAACGTTTAAAAATCGATCCAAATTTGAAATATAAAGATATGTATTATGCATAAATGATATAACTTCTGAATGAATTAAATATTACAAAGTTATAATAGTTGAACTATTAATAAAACGTTATATAAGGATAATGCTTTCCTTTTTCTCACGAAATAAATTTGTTCATACTTAATCCGTTTCACGCTGAATCGCACGACATCTCGTTAGGCTTGTTACTCATGAAATTACTTTTTTTTCTAGATAACAGTCTTTGATACGATGATGCAATTACCTGGAAACTGTAGTAAAATATTCAAGAATCTCTGCAATCCATTGGGAGGGAAATTTCCTCCGATTTCGAATAGATTTGTTGTAATGAGTGTTGAGATGTATGTTCTTTGCCTGGAATAAAAGGATTTTGTAAATTTTGTTTGCGATTTGAAAATTCAAATGCACACTAATATGTTGTGGGTTGCGTAATCACCTTGTTACAGTGTGAATTTAGGAAAGTAAAATAGAACTATATCATTTGTTGTTTTCTGTTTAAAATGAAATGCATGCTGAAATACAACGAACTGAATGGTAATCTGGTTTGATTATAATGACGTTAGAGTTGAAATGGAATTAAATTATTTTATAACATTGAATTTCGAAATTTAATTTTAAACATGTGAAAGTTGGAATGGAATATATTTTTCTTTACAAATAATTTTTAATTATGAAATTTTGAATAGAATGTATAGTACTTTAAACTTTATTATTACAGATTAAAACGGAATATATTACATATTAGGGGGATTTTCAAATTTAATGCATTTTTTATGTCCAAATTTTTTTTTAATCTTGAAAATAATGTTTCTGTGATTTGGGAGTTTATTTTATATTGAAATACATACCTTAAGAGATAATTGTGTATAATATTAAAAATATATTCCCTAAAAAACTTAATACCATTTTTTAAACAAACTGAAAAGCTGAAATAATGGCTGTCCAAAATGACAAAATCAAATTTCTCTTTCATAAATGACACGTTTCTAATTTAATCTAAGTTTAAAAAATATGTGTGCTTAAATGCATATCTTGTACTTTATTGAATTTATAAATATTTTTTTATCTAAGCAAATTTTTTAATACATAAAAATTATTTTTATTTTGTCCAAGAGAATTGTCAGGTCTGTTACCAAAGGTAGTTATTTACAAAATCACTTCATAGCTGGCGCCACAACTTTTTAATATAGACTTCATGATTCCTTGTGCAGCAAAAGTCATTTAAAGTTTGAAGTTAAGCTAACAGGATGTTTTAAAGAAGTTTTGGATTCTACTGAAGTGAGTATTTTTTTTATGTTGTCAGATCTGTTACCTAGTTTAAATACTTTAATTAATGTGCTCATTTAAAATGCTTGCCACAAAATAATTACTATTTGAACTGTATTTAAGCCATTATGTCTTAAGCCTAAAAATTGTAAACATGGTAGCAAAAGAATAAATAATAGTCAATTTGTCAGGTCTGTTACTTGTCAGGTCTGTTACCAATAAAAAGTAATAGACTGGACATGACTTACAGCAACAATTTTGTTTTTTACATAAAGAAGGAATAATGAATGCTGTGTTACTTCTATTTGAGAAAATGGAGGCTTAAATGTAAAAATTAATTGAATAGTGTTGTATCAATGATTTAAAATCAATATTAAAAATAAATATTGATGTAAATTTATATGAATTAGAGTGTTGGCCTTTTATATTTATATTACTGTTTTATTTTTTTTTCATAGTGCAGATGTAATTTATCTGTTTCCAGATTTGTTTGAAAGAATACAAAATTTTATCAGGGAACTTTAACAAAAAATTATAAACTTAATAAGCTTCTAAAAATATTTTTTTTAAATAATATTACCAAAAATATTTTAGCTAAGATTGTTTTAGCTCAGATATAAATTTTTCTATAACATTAAACTTTTTTTAAAAATTTATTTCGATGTAAATATTTAAATTTCATTTCATTTTTCTTATTTTATTCATATTTGTCAAATTTAGTAAAATTTTTGTGCTTTTACTTATTTTCAGATTAAACAAATGGCCGAACTATCGGCTGCAGAGAAACAAAAGCGCTATAGAGAGAGGAGAAAGAATGATCCAATTAAAGAAGCAGAAAACAAGAGAAAGGACCGTGAAAAGAGAAAAGCATCACGAAAAAGTATTAAGGATATGACAGAAAGGGAGAAAAGACACCAGAGACTTACATGGAGAAAAGACAAACAACGTTCTAGGAAAAATAAAAAAGAGTCATGCATAATCTCACCAAATTCACCCGATTCACCTACACTTCCAGAGCCTTCTTCGATTTTTGTTAAAGTTGGTGGTAAAAAAATCAGACTTGACAGAAGAAAAATACTAAGGGAAAATAAAAAATTGAAAGAAGAAGTAGTAAAATTAAAGCGTAAAATAGATTCAATGATAAAAGGTTAAAAAAGAAAATTAGACGAAATTGATAGCATTTCACCTCTGAGCCCGAAGTCCAAAGTTAGATGTACCCTTTCAAATTACTTTCGAGAACCACTCACTCCTAAAAAATCTTCGCTGATACAGCAATTGGTAATTCAAAATTCAATTATTGATTCATTTTGCAAAAAATATGAAATGGCCTTAAAAGGGAAAAAGAAATACATTAGAAATTTAGTGCCAGAAGAGAAACTCAAAAAATACAAACTCCTTCATAAAGGCCAGAATTTGGCTTATGGTGGTATTAAAAGTAAGTTATCAGTGAAAGGTGAGAATAAAAATTATTTTCGCAAGTGAAAACTTGTATCATCATCATTTTTCAACATAGATGATGTTAGTCAAGCTACAGCTGGTAAAAAAGAAACAATTACAAATAGAAAAATTAAACACCAAAAAAGATATCTTCTTGATAGTATGCAAAATCTACACAAAAGATTTCAAACTGAGAATCCAGATCTTCAATTGTCCTACACAGTTTTCACTCGTCTTCGACCATTCTATATTTTAAGTCTTACAGCGAAAAATAGGGACACATGCTTGTGTACAATTCCTGCAAACTTTATATTGAAACTCAAAAAACTTGTTTTTCTCAAAGTTTTAAACGCAAATAACCACTGTGATTTAGTGGAAAAAATTACCTGTGATATAAATAAAATGAAATGCATGTATAATCAATGTGATAAATGTAACAGTTTAAAAGTACCGGTGAATTTTTCTTCACAAAAAGATACTGAATGGTGGATGTGGGAAAGGGTAAAAATAAAAAAGAGTAATAGTGCAATAAATAAAAATTAAATTCTAAAGATAATGAAAGAACGAAAAGAAGGGAAGATTGAAAATTTGATAAATGATTTTCAAGATGAAATGAAAAAATTTAAAACACATTTTTTTTAAATATAGCAAAACAATATAAAGCATTTAAAATGTGCAAGGAAAACATAAGCCCAAATGAAGCAGCAATTCCTATTGATTTTTCTCAAAATTATTCTTGCAAGTTTTCTGAAGAGGTCCAATCTTTTCATTTTGGAAGCTCCCGAAACCAGGTGACATTGCACACAGGTCTGATATATATGGCTAATAATAAGCCAATATCATTTTTTTCAGTATCTCATGTACATGATCATCACCCACATGCTATATGGGCACATTTGCAGCCAGTTATTGAAATTTTGAAGAAAAGAAGTCCACTAATAAATATAATACATGTTTTTTCAGATGGACTAAGTACACAGTATAGGCAAAAGAAAAACTCTTATTTGTTTAATGAACAATTATTTGACCATAACTTCACCAAAGGCACTTGGAATTTTTTTGAAAGTGGGCATGGATAAGGAGCAGCAGACGGTATTGGTGCAGCATTAAAACGGGCTGCTGATGATTTAGTTGCTCATGGGACAGATATTAGTGATGCTGAGTCCTTTTTTCTCAAACTCAAATCTAATACAAGTATTCATTTATTTTTTATAATAGAAGATGACATAAATAAAATCAAAAATAATCTACCTGCCGAAAGACGTATTCTAAAGTTGCCAGAAACTAGAAAAATGCACCAAATTGCAATTGAAAAAAAAAAAAATGAAATATTCTATAGAAATGTCAGTTGTTTTTGTTTGAATAAAAATCAGCAGAAAAAAGCAACAGGGGTTTTCAATCAGGGATTTTGCAAGTGCTATAAGCCTAAAAAATTTGTTATGAAATTAAAAAAAGGAAAAACAGAAAAGACCCAAACATCTACTGCAATTTTATCAGATAATGATGATGATATTTCCCTTTCAACGAGCAAAATAAAAAAAAAGATGTGGTCCCACTAGCCTGTACTATTGACAATTTCTCACCTGATGACCACCAGGAGGGGGTATATCTTCTTGTTGAATTTACTGGAGAAAATGGAACAAAATATAAATATACTTATGCTGCTATAGCCCAAGGAAATGTTGAAGAAGATGGTGAATTAAAAATTATGTGCTTAAATGCCATAGACGAAACAAGAAAGAGTTTTCAAGTGAATGAAAGTTATGTTTCTTATGTTCAATATGAACAAATCAAATCCATAATACCTGCAGCTAAATTGAAGCTAAAAGGACACAGATTATATTATGAGTTCCCAAATGCATTAGATGTTTTTGAAAAGCGTTAAACAGTTATTATTTTTCACATAATTTTTTCCTGTTTGAATGCCAAAATGTTACATTAATTAACTTAATAAATAGAAAATAGTTTGTATTTATTGCGGTTTTTTTTTGAAAATTATAATTTTTAGAACTAAAAACTTCAATACTTTAATATTTATGTTTCTTAATAACAGGTCTGCTACTCAGTGTCAGGTTTGTTACTTTGTGGCAAAATATATATTTTTTAAATAAGGTTTTGCATAGAATATCAAAAAAGGGGATCATATGACAGATACATGAAACCTTTTAATGATATTATTTTAAATATACAGTATAACATAAATTTAAATCGTTTAAGAGTAAAAATAAAATACGAAAACGAAAATAAAGTAACAGAACTAACATTTCCAATACAAAAAAATAATAATTTTTTTTAATTAAAAAATGTATAATATACTTTTATTTTAGACTAATTCCTTATAATAATAACAATTTAGATTTTACAGAATAACAATTAAAAAAATGTTATTCTGTATTGAAACTTTAAAAAAATGTTCGTTTACAGACCTGACTTTTTTTGGTTTTTTAGTGACTTTTAAATAACTTACAGGTCTGAATTCAAATTTAATTTTATTGCTGATCATAAAATCATCTACAGGACAGGTGTAGAAATTAATGTCAATCAACGAAAATAATTAATTTGAATTTTGATTTTTTTAAAAATTTAAACTTAAAAATGAGTCAAATTTGAAAATGACCCATTACGTTTTATTTTTTAGGTACGAAAGCTGAAATGAGTTTTATTGCATTTTAAAATTAATTTTTAATTATGCATGTTTAGATGTTATATATTGTATATAAAAGGTTTTTGCAGCTCTGAAATTTAAGATTTAATATAATGCATTTTAAAATTCGTTTTTTTAAAATTTGAAAATTTAAATTAAGTATAAAGTATTTTAAAAGTTATTTCTACTTTTTAATACAATAGAAACCCTTATTTAAGAATTGAGCGGAACTCTGCAATTCTGCAAGAATATTTTGTTAAAATAAGCTAAAAGAGATTCGAACATCATTTAGCACTGCATTATTGTGATATTCCTTTGGAATGATGGAATATTGGTACATTCCTTTTGAATGGATGGAGTAATTTTATATTTCTTTGGAATTTGGAGTTTGATATCAATTTCAAACAGATAAGGTGATATCAATGTAAAAATGATATTGAATATTTAAATTCAATATAATTTTGATGGAGATAAACGATTGAATTATTAAATAATATTAGTGGATAGTGACAATAAGCAGTTTTGATACGAAATTTCTAAAGATAAAAATGTATATTCCAGATAAATAAAGCATTCAAATTTTATCTTTTAGCATCCTTCTTCTTTGTTTTTTTTATAATACACGAATTTCACACATCATAGAAAATTTACAAACACCTCTGTAAAAGAAACTTGAAATTAATTGCAGCGACTTTGTAGTTCAGTTTACAGTTCTTAACTTATCAGATAGCTATTTCATTATCACAGGGATTTTAATATATCCTTATGTAATTCTGGAACTTTTATCAATTCGTGAATTCAGAGTATCTTAAATTTAAGAAAAAGAATTAAACAAGAAAATAAGGCAGAAAAAAATTAATTCTTTTATATGCCATTGTTTTTCTTCCTCCTGTACATCTTTACTAAATCATTAGTCCTATAATTAAGCATAAATGTCTAATTAATTTTTAACTTTAATTAATTAATTCCACTATAGACCCCTATTCCTACCACAGGCCTTCTGACACTTTCAATACAGTTCCTGATGACAGCTTTTTTTGGGTAAAGTAATTGGTGAATGTAGCGTGAGATATTTATGTGTTATTCTTTCACCAAATCTTCATTACGAACCAGATGGAAACAAAATGGCGAACAACAAGATGGAAACAAAAAGTTTAAATTAGAAATGCATAGTTTTGAATTTCATTAGAAGTTTTTGTACCGAATTTACTCTTATGAAAGGCAGATCCCATTGTTAGGGTAATGAGATATTAGCAATGTTAAAGCATGATGAATTAGCTAATTATATGATTTAGCAAAAACCATCATTTTTTCAAATTGTTGACTGAAATGCATTCTTTAATTCCTGTGTCATCCGATACAAAATTTTAACTGTTAATATTTAAATCAGATATCATTTTCATTAAAAAATACAAAAGACAGTGATTGTTCGCCGATTTTTTTTTCTTTTTTATTCTTTGTTGGAAATTAGGAATAGTAGTGCCTAATTGAAAAAAATGTAAATTATTATTTTATGAATCATTTGAATGGTTTACGAAACCATATTTATTCTCAAGATGAAATAAAACTAGAAAAGAAGTAAAAAATTTTAATAAAACGAATTCTATATTTTGAATTAAAATACTTTTCTTGATCGATAATGAATAATGGTTTCTTTTTCCTTTGTAGAGCTAATATTTCTTAATTATCATTGATACGTTCTTTCATATATGCATTACTCTGATTAATCTCAGCTTATGTCCTCTATATAGGAGCTTTCAAATTACGTAATTTGAAGACAACGTATGATTTTATAAAATTATCAAACGAAAAATCCTCCTATACGAAATTATAATATGAAATATGTCAAATTTGTTTTATCCTTTTCTTTAAGTCCACTTGATGATAATTTCGGTAAGGGAGGGCGTAATTTCTGATCTGTTAATTTTTTCTCATGATTCTAGAGCAGGGGTTGACATGAAATAGATAGCAATTGATTTTGTTATATTAAATACATCATTCGATATTATTATATTTGTGACAATTATTATTATGTTATGTAGGTATGTATTCCTTATTTATTATAAAATTATAATGAATATTGAAAACATACACCACAGAGTGGATCGTAACACCTTTAAAAAATATGAAGTAGCCCGTATAGTGAAAAATATTACCCACCATTGCTAAAAAGGGGTATAATAACAATGGAGAATCAGCTGCACATGGCCTATGATGGACCATTCCTCCTATAGGATAAGTTGTATCGCAATCAGAGATGGAACTCAATTTGTTCTTGAACTCAACCATGCTTCCTACCTTTGGTGTCACTTCCTCCTAATCATTTCTCTCTCCGTAAGTCTAGAGGCATGGCGGTAGTAGCAATATTAAGACTTCCTACTTAATTTTTTTAAATACCTGAGTTATTCTGTCCCACAATTTACATATTCTGAATTTCCTACTTTAATAAATTAAAAAAAAAAGATTATAATCCAATCCACATCCAGAATACAAAGATATATTTAGAGAATAAATGATGTAATTCTCATCATAACGTAGTTCATTATTACAGAATTATAACATCTGAACTCTTAATAAATCGTCTCATAACTTTCGATGATTTGTATGCTAACAATATTTTCCACAAACTTTCCAAACTGCTATTAACCTTGAAGGGAACCGTCTACCTAATTAATACTATAACTAATACTCATCAGTCTGAATAATACTTAAATCCTTCACGGTCCTTATTAAAAAAGGAAAGAAGTGAAGAGGAATACATTTTTGCAGGAAACTGATTACATGAGCCATTACTGACAGCAATAAAAGGAAACGCCACCTCTTGTCGGTTTCGGTACTTACACCCGCAGATACATCGAGATCCGTTGTAAGCCTTGATTACCAGGTTATTACATTTTTGCAGGTTGATGTACCTCGTTATGCAGGGAAAAAGTTTTCCCTCTCTCGCTAAATAAATTCGTTTACACTTAATTCGTTTCACGCTAAACTGATTCGCACCAGATCTTATTGGGCTTGTTACACGTGAAATTACTTTTTTTTTGTCGACAACAGACTTTGATAGGATGATGTAATTACCTGGAAACTGTAGTAACATATCGAGGAGTCTCTGAAATCTATTAGGAAGGAAATTTCTTCCGATATGCAATAGATTAGTTTCATTGTAATCAGATTGCTTGGGGGACTGCTGGATTTAATATCAGGATTAAAATAGTTTTGCAAACTTTGTGTTAAGTTTAAAGTTGAAAAGCATGGTAATATGTGATGCGTTGGATAATAATCCTATTACTGTGTCATTTATAGAATGCACAATAGATATACTTTATTTTGTTTTCTGTTTAAAAATAATATGGATGATAGAATGCTATGAGCAGTATAAATAGCTAATTATAATGCCTTGCCAAGGAAGTTGAAAAGAAATTAATTTTTATTTTAAATTCATTTTAAGTTAAGATATTTGAAATGTATTATATAGCATTTTAAAATTTGTCATTTCAGGAAAATTGCATACACAGAATTATATTTTGGACTATTGTTTTAAACCGAAATAGTTGCCGAAATGCGATGAACCGTATGATAATCTATTGACAATGCTGGGTAATGAAAGTTAAAAGGGATCGATTATATTGTGTTTTAAAATGCATTATTTATGAAAGTTGAAATAAAATATAATGTTTTCAAATCTATTACAATTTGTGAAAATTTAAATAGAATGTATTATTTTTTCTTTTTGTTTTTTTTAATTTTGTGAAAAAGAATATTCAGGTTAACATTTTGTTATTTAAATAAAACCGGAACAGATGTTGAATTGTGAATGAGACATTTGATAACATGTTTACAATGACGTTTCATTGAAGTTGAAATGGAATATTTGTATTTTAAAATTTATTTTTATTTTGAAATTTGAAAGGAAATATACTGTATTTTATAATTTATTTTTAGTTATGAAAGTTGAAATGGAATATAATGTATTTTATAATTTATTTTTAGTCATAAAGGTTAAAATGGAACATACCGTATATTGTATTTTATTTTAATGAGATATATTTTGTTTTATTTTATATTTATTATAAATATATTGTATTTGTGTTGTTTAATATTTTTAGTTATGAAAGTTGAAATGTAGTACATTATATTTTAAATAAAATTATGGAAATTGAAATGCAATCGATTGCATTTTAAATTTTATTTTTACTTTTGAATACAACAGAATCTATCATACAAGTTTATAGCATGACTGAAGGGTTTGCTGCAAAAAGGTTGTAGCTCCAACTTTGGTGAATTACATATACTATGATAGAGTTGCATGTGGTAAAGGAAATCATTATTCATTTGATGCCCAAAAGATGTAGCTCTAATATTAGTTCGAGCGTTATTCAAGATATGGGGCTGTTTTTCTCATTGGAATTAAAAATTCCTGACCTTTTTCATTCCTTTCTACAAATTTAAATAATTGGGTCTACCTTCTTTTTGTAGAAAACCCTTCAATTTTAAAATTTGTAAAGTATTTTACTGAAGTCAAGGATATGGGATTAGGTTATCATTTATCTTTTGGTTATTTTACCATCCGTCAGAAGTAGTTTAGCATTTTAGGTTTTGACATTAATTGGAAACAGATAAGTCAATACCAAAATTCAAATGCGATTGAACTTTTAAGTTTAATAATATTTTGATGTTTATTAAGTTATAGAATTTAAAAAAAGGATATTAAACTTTGATGTTTATTAAATAATAGGAGTGGATAAATCTAAATGTTTGATTTTAATTTCAAATAGATTTGTTGATTTCACCATAAGAATGAAATTGGACTTTTAAGTATTATTTTGATAGCAAATAATAGAATTTAATTTGCCAAGTTTTCTTTTATTTCGGAATAGACTAGAATGTATCATCTAAAAATATGTTAGAATACCAAAGCTTTGCCTGATATTTTTGTCAATATTTGATAATATTATTTTTGAATTCATTAGAATTCTAAAATTTGTATCCTTTTTAAACGGAAAGTGTGGTAAAATTTAAGAATGAGATTGAATTTATATTATTAAACACTGTTTCATATAAATTAGTTAATATGATTTGAGTCAGAATAGCGAGGATTTAATTTTGTTTAAACCAATAAATGGATTTATAAATATTCTATAATTTGAATGTGCGGTAACTTTTAAAAAAAAACTAGGTATATAAATGAAATAGTATTAAGCTGGAATGAATTAGAACAATAAATAATAAACTTTTTTATCTTATTAACTTATATTTAAAAAAAGCTCCAAGAATATTTTTTATCAAATCGGATAATTTTGATCCGCGATTAGATATCAAGGGCAAACCCAAAGCTGGATTCCCTTCTTTAAACATCCCGAAAATAGCGTTTTAAAATTGGAATTAGCTCTCTAACCACTCAAACCTATCTCTAGTTAACCGTGCTTTAAATTTATAAGTTCTCATTTCACTCTGAAATATATTTGAAGCTATAACTTAAAAATAAGTTTAAACTTTTAAGTTAGACACATTTTGACTTAAATTCAAGGCTATGACTTACAATTTGATTGCAATTTTAAAATTTAATAATATATTGTAGAAACATAGATCATATCCTTTTGAATTATTTTACAGATTTATGATATGTTGATATTTTGAAATAAATCAAATGTATCTTTATTAAAATAATATTTACATAGTATTTACCATGCAGTTTCAAGATTTTATATTACTTTCGAAGCTATAGTATAATATTATTTCAAAGTAGATTTTGCAAAGTTATTTCAAAATAGATTAGGTTTTATCAATTCGATATTTGCTAGAATTATAGCGTTTCATATTGTTTTGATATAAGGCGACCGATGTCATTTGGAAATAGATCAGGTGATATCATTTTTGAATAATATCATACATCACAGTATATAATAGATTACCTAGTATTATTTTGGAATGCGTAAGAACTAATATATGGAGCAGGTAGCATAATGGTATATTGATAATAGTGCTCTAAGAAATATAGACAGTTCGACTGTCAAACACGATAAAAAATATAGAGGTTTTATGCTAACCATTCATATATTTCTTTTAAAAAAGCATATAATATAATAATTGGGAATGCTTAATCACTTACTATGCACTAATTGCATATTCATGCATGATACATCTTTATATGAAAGTTTTAGAAAATTTGCATTTCTGAAAATAAGCATATTAAAAAAATACTAATGTTTGACAAATATCTGGAAAACGATGACATATTTGAGTTTTATTTTAGAATAATATAGTATTGTAAGTTTTTGAATGAAATATAGTAATTAGTTATTTTACTTATCATTAAGTAATGTATGGAATTTGCATATTTTTTTATGAAATTTTGGAAATTATTATGCTTTGAATTTACATGGAATTTATTTAAATTATTTTAGTCAGTTTTAGTAAGCTATGATGATATCGAATAGTGGATTATTTTAATTCTGATGAAGCAATAGAAATAGGATTTAATTCGTTTTATGAATAAAGTATTAATATGAAATGCTATTGATATATGGAAATGTTTATTGAATAATATATATACAGTGGTTACTAATGTTTGCAGTGTCTAATATTTACAGATTAGGATATAACAGGTCAAGAGTATTTTGATATACTATATGTGGGGTCGCCGAATATAGGGATATTGTTTAATTAATATGTGAAACTAGTGATACGTAAACTTAAAAAAATAAAGGTAGAGGACAATGTTTACTAAGAACTTTCAGTGCAATAAATTTTCAAAATTTGTTCGTTGTGTGTATATGGGCAGTTTACGCCCAGGTGCCTATAAAGATCTAAAGATGCTTCCATATCGTGCAATCTCCGCATGCATCATAATTTGTAATACAAACGGTCAGGCTCGTATCTAACGTACTTCATGTAATAGGACTATGATGCTATATTCAGGGTCCTCGCATGTTGTATGTCAGTATACTCGTCTTGACATGCTCTGGCCTAATCTGTAAATATTAGACGCTGGATATTCTGTGAAGCATCCTGTACTAATAGCCTATAAAAGTACGGTTAGATTTTTTTAGCCGAAAATGCATTTTCTATCCCTTTTTCATGTAATTCTGAAATTTCCCTTTTATAATGGAATAGCTTTTTTTACCAATTTACTTTGGAAGAAACTATTACCTATACGCAAGCTTACATGCATTTATGCATGTTACGTAAGTGTTTATGGGCAAATTATATTCCGGAAGATCAATTAATCCCATCAATACTGAAAGACCTGACACATCCTCATTTTCAACGAAATTATGGCTCGTTTCCAGGATGTTTGGAAATCACAGCGAACATTTTTCTTATTTTCATTAAAAATATCGAAATATGAGGCTTCATTTGTCAGATGCGCTTTCTCAAATTTTGATAATTTATAAAAGATATCCAGACATAATAATCTTCAGCTAAGTGTTGCTGCCTCTGTATCAATCCCTTAAAAACACTGTTTGCTTTTGTAAACTTGAGGAATGGGTGGGGGAGGAGGGGGGGGCGAAGAATTATTCTTGCTCTTTAAACCATTCTGGGGTACCTGAATTGGAAGAGTTTTAAAAATGAGAGACATAAATATGTTAACAATTTTATCATGTAAATAAAAATGTTCGCTGTTAAATAATTAAATAATTGATTTTTCTTAAAGCAATAAAAATCAGTTTTGTATCCATTATGGATATAGTTTTGCTAACTTGATTTTCAAGAACAGATGAAGGGTTTAAGTATTATTCTTGCCTTTGAGAGCGTTCTAGGATACCTGAACTGGAAAGGTTTTAGAAATGAAGGGACTAAATATGTTAATCATTTTATAATACAAATAAAAATGCTCGATTACATAGTGAATTAATTGATTTTTCTTAATGTAAAAATTAATTTTTGATGTAATTTTGCTAATGTGGTTTTGAAGAAAAGAGGAAAAGTTTTGTCGTATTCCAATAAAAGGTTTCCAATTATTCTAAAGTGAAAAATAAAATTAAAATTTAAGCTCAATTAACAATAAATTTTGATGTTTTTAGCTATATCTTCTTAAAGTAATATCTCAGGAAGTAAACTTTACATTATCTGGAAAAAATTACGTTTTTTAAGAACAGGAATTATAATTATGTAAACTATATTATCTAGTTTTAACTGCTCTTTAATTTATTTTCAATTAAATTTGATTTCGAACCGATAGATTTTTTCATATTTATGATGAAATTAAACTAATCTCATTTTTTCATCAAAATATCTAATTTTATGTTCTTACATTTTTTAAAACAGCGTTTAAAAATGTGTTCTTTGGGTATTAACTCCAAAGTATTATTTTCACTCCTTTTTTTCCCAATTTGTAACATATATCACATTTTTAGAGCTCATTCATTAATAGTAAATTGATTAAATGAATTGCATATTTTTCAATCTAACCGAATAAAAAGCTGAAAGTATAAATATTATTGTTGAACCGACAGACAATTTAATACATCTGGTGAGTAAGCTTTTTGATGTTAGCAATTAGTATAAAACAAATAAAAACATCACGAGGAAAGCTCCATTTCAAATTCTATAAAATCTGAGTTACGGATGAATCACTCTCAAAATTATCGGTCCTTAATTCCATTGTTTCTCTCTTATCTTATTTATGAAATATTATGAAGGGATATGTTTTCTTATTGATTGAACTATCAATCCACTGAATATTTGAGGCGAATGGATAGTTAATAATTTTGCATCACATTATATAGTATTTGAAGGATTTAACTATAGCTTATTAGTTTCAGAAATAATACATCTAAATACTTATGAAACATCTAATTACATATGAAAACATCAATATAAAATACAAGAAAACATTTAAATGTTTGAGTAGTCAAAAACAACACAACAAATTTGCTATTATAATCGTTCAATAAGCCAACCATCAGTGTATTACACTTTGAAGAACGCGTGATTATTTCAAAAAGTTTCCACACTCTATTAATTCTATTGATTCTCTATTATCTAATTAAACGAAATACTATCTTTAAGGAATATATTGAATTCTTATTTCATCTAACAATCCACTGAACATCTCAGGCGTATAGGTAAGTATAATATAATATAAGGCGTATAGGTATTAATAATTTTTATATCAAATTAAAGAGTACAAATGAATGATTTAATTAATCTTTTTAGTTTCGGAAATAAGACTTTGATTCACTTATGACATACAAAAACTCCAATAAAGTAGTTAAAGAAAGTTATACATAGTATATTTTGATCCAAAGAAGCATTGAAATAATTAGGTAGTCGTAGACAATTCAACATAATTGCGATTATAATGGCGTAATAATACGATAATAGGAATAAAGAAGTTAAAGGAATACATACATATTATATTTTGATCCAATAAAACATTTAAATGTTTGGGAAGTCAAAAAAAATTGCGATTGCGCTTATAATTGAATAGCAATCGTTTCCTAAGCCACCATCAGTCTATAAATTAAGCGTCATTATCAAATTTTTCCTCATTCAATTAATTATATTGTTTGACTATAATCTATTGACTATTATGACTATTATTAAAATATTATGCTTAAAGAACATATTGTCTTATTGGTTCATCTAACAATCCACCGAACATCTCAGGCGTATGGATTATGAATAATGTTTGTATCAAATTATTGAGTATTTGAATGATTTAATTATAACTTTTTAGTTTCGGAAATAATGCTTCGATGCATTTTGACATATGAAAACACTAATAGAGAAGTTAAAGAAAGATATACGTATTATATTTTGATCAAAGAAAACATCTAAATGTTTAAACAGTCGAAAACATTCCATGAAAATTGCGATTTTAATGGCATAATAATCGTTTCATAAGCCACCATCAGTGGTTTAACCTTTAAAGTACATGCCATTATCAAAATTTTCCACTCTTAATCTAATTCATCCTTTGAGATGAAACACTCCACTGCAAAACCGAGATTTTCCCCTTATATCCGCAATTTTTCTGCACTGTTGAGCACGAGCACCCCCACTCTCTTGTACGCGTGAGGACCCCGTTAATTACACTTAATTAAACGCAACCTGGCGCTAATTTTTATCAACATTCACCGCATATATAAGACCCGATAAATTAATCCACTGCCTGAGAGTAATGAGGGAAATTCCACGGTCTTTCCTTTAATAGAAAATTGTTAGTCCAAGACATCAGTACAAGCAGGAAAGCACCAAGGTACCAAAGGGTTTAATTTCATGCTGAGATTGCCATCCTGTGAGAATAATTAATAGGATCCCACCGTCACCCTAACCCCTCTTTCAGAGTGTTTGCTAATATATATAGGTGTCCCATTACTCGGTGAGAATGGATCTTTCGGAATCAATACTTGCCAATGGGTCTTGATGGGTGTGCCATTGTGTAAAGTGCTTGTCGGAACCAAATAGATGAAAGTGATTCTGTTTGTTTAAGAAACATGAAGATTGCGCATGAATTGGATTTCAGTAGGATCACTGCAATGGATCAGTATGAACACAATTAGTCAATTTTCTAAAAATATGGTATCTGATTGAAAGGTAGTTTTTCAAGAATTTAAGGTTGGTTTCAAGTATAATAAGATGCTTGCCTCAAAGAATTGTTAACCTCTTAATGTCTTGGTTCTTTTTCTTCATATAAATAGATTCTCTCATTCAAAGAGGATGACTTTAATGAACAATCAAAAACCTAAGATATTACTTCAATGCAAAAATAACAGATTAGGATTTATCTAATCTGTGGGTTTCCGCTTGAATTTTATCTTATAAATTTGAGACACATTAACTCGAAAATCGTAATAACAGTCCGGGAAAAATCATCAATTAGTTAATATAATAGAATCACAGTTATCCATATTAATTGAATACATAATCACCCTGGATAGCCAACAATTTGGTTTTCTTTTGTTTTAAGTAACGTGATATTTTTATATGTTCAGAATTTAATGTTAAAAGTTCTATAATTTGCTTCAACGATATGACTGAAAACGCCGTTATAGTTCAAGAGATTAATACAACTAAAATCTGCTGAAATAGTAATAATATTTGAGTCATCATCATGTTGAGTTTTAGTTTGAAAATGAAAGGCAGATTTTTGTTTAAAATTTAAAAATGACAAAAACGTTTTTAAACTCCTAATCTGTTTTAATTTATAAAACTGCTAGAACTGAAAGACTCTATGAAATGTAGGACTATAAATGTTTCCAAAATATATTAATTGCATTTTTTTACAATATATTTTTATATGCTGTTAACGGAAGTTTTTAATTACGAGCATATGCTACTACACGCGATTTAGAAATTTACGATAAGACGTAAGAAGAAATCATGCATATAATTTGTATGAGTTTATTTAGATATTAAGTAAAACTTTCAGTTCGATGCTTACAAAATAGCTTGAGGTACTATTATATGTATTTATTTAATTTCTAAAATCTAAAAAGTTTTAGGATTTTAGAAAAATGAAATTTAATTTCTTTCTACTTTCCTTTTACATACTTCTTAAAATTCGTTATTTCTTAATTAAAGAGATTCTTCAAGTTATTTCTGCAAGTTAATAAAGAAAACAAACTTCACAAAAGAATCAAACATCATAAAATTCCATTTAACTCTTTCCAACCATTTATTAGTTTTATTTCTCTTTACCAGACGCATGCGCAGTTCGGGTCGTATCTTTTAGTCGCTCTGTTGAAGTAGAAGTCGTAGTCCTTTAACGAGATTTCTTGCAATTATCTTAAATTGCGAGGACTCTCGAACCCAGCAGCTCACCAAGAAGGTGGATTAACGTTTAAGGCCCTTAATTGCACAGAAGAACGTGACTTTTCCTCGGATTTTCCATGATTAGTTTAAAGTACACTTCTATTCTGGAAGAAGTTTCTAGAAAAGATGAACGTTTCCTTAATGTTTTTCATCCTTCGCATATTTTCTCGTTGCTTTTTAATTTTTAGCTTTTGCGCCGTAATTAAATATAGCCGGAAGGGGTTTTGAGTTGAGTTTCGAGGTTTGTGCTCAGAGTTCGGTTGAGGAACTGGGAATTATCGGGACTACTTACGAATAAGTTGAATAGAGAGATTTCGTTTATAATGCGGCAGAATTATATGCTTCGATAATTTAATAATGAACATTCGATTTAAAGTAATTATTCAGCATTACTACCTTTTGTTAAAAGGAGAATAATTTTGGGCCATCGAGTTGTGAATACTTACGATCCAGTCGAGAATTTTCACTTTAAATTATTCAATTTGGCAAGAAAAAAATGCTTATCTTTAATTTTTGAAGATAGTGTCGTTGGGAAATAAACTGGTTAAAACCTTTAAAATTATGAAAAGAATTTACCTTACGTATTCAATAATATAATATGATGATAATTGTTTAGAATAATAATTAAATTAAAAATATAATAGAAAGTGTTCATAGCTATTTTAAAAGTATAAAATTCACATTAAATTCAAATTGTGCAGTGTTTGATTATTATGAAATTTCTATGAAATAGAATATTTAATATGTTCAAAAGATTAACATATACCATTTGCGATCAAATTATTCGAGCATAGATGATTCCAAGATATTAAATTATTTCATGTTTACGATAAAAAAATTAGATTTAAATGTTTTAATATTTTAGCCGACTAACCATTTTTGGCTGCCACTTAGTGCAACGGAAATATTGATTATGCTTAATTTTCATGTGATTGAATTCCATTAAATGTCTTATGCTTCAACTGATGTGTATTAAACATGTCTTTTTGTTTTTAAATTCCTGTTGTTAGTTCACAATCACCCTATATATTTTGAAATTTTCAATCTTTAATAAAATGCCTTTTATTCATCCATTCGAAATCAAATACATTTTTTAAACTTGAAATGAATGACACTTCATGTTAATAAAGTTGTTTTCTTCAAATATGAATTAATTAATTGAACTTAATTAATTTTTAATACTATAAATAGAGTTTTAACGGTTTGTAATGAAATTAGTACGCGGTAGCTCAGTCGATAAAATGAAAGGTGTTTCACACGTGGAGGTGAAGAATGCGAGTTCTTGCAAAAATCAATATTTTTTATAGTTAATTTTTTTTAAAAAAAATATTACATAAAAAGTAAAAACAAAAATAAAAAGTAACAAAAATATTTTTTTCTTGTTGACCTTAATAAGAATTGAATGTATATTTTTTTAAACATTACTTGTTTCAATGACTGATTATCATCCTCGAACTTGGAATAGCTATAATTCCTTGTCAATTGAGTAGACATATTGTAAAGATTTATTATGAAGAAAAAGTTTGTTAAAGTTTACAAACAGTACACAAGATATCAATGTAAAAACTATACACAGTACAATATTGAATAAAGAGAGTTCTTCTTGAGGAGCGTGAGTACAAGAATAGAGATTAAATTAATATTCCTTGGAAAATATCTTTATTCAAGAAATAGCCAAAAAAATTTCAGGGTTTAGGTTTGAAAAAACGAGATCTTCGTTTATTTTGCAGAAACCGCTGAAGATTTCTAATTTTGATTTGGACGTTTCGATTGCCATTATGTATATCCACCAGGAGCTCAGTTGGATGAAGAACTTTTTAAGAAGTCTTTAATGTGATTAAAGTATATTTCATAATGAGATTCAATTGCGTGCTTTGATAACTTTAATATTTTGGTTTTTTGTATGAAATTAAGATGAAAGAAATAAATTTTTATGTGTGGCAGCATTCCAAAATAGTAGTTCTTTTATTTCCCTATTATTCCATTGTATATAGGAATTTTTACTAGGGCGACTTATAAGATTTTTTCCTATTTCTAATATAAAATGAATATACAATATTTACTGTTTAAAATATTAGTTATTTTGTTTCATAAAAACCCTTTTGCTTTAATACTTTTTTCCCATCTCTCAGGAAGTCTCATTAAAAACATCTTTCGAAACATTGTTGTTTATTAGGCAAGTCATAATCCTCGAGATGGGCTCTTATTTCATCAATAGATTTAAAACGTTTATAGCGAAGAGGAATTTTTAAGGGCAGACAGAAATTATAATCAGATGGAGAGAGATCTAGAAAACATGTAGGATTCTGTAAAATATCCTAATAAGATTGTAAGAGCCTCTCTCTAACGAATAATACAATATGTGGTCTAGCATTGCCTTGATGAAAAACAACGTCTCGTCAGTTCAATGATTCTCTTTTTTTGCTACGGTAGTCTTTAATTTATACAGCTAATGACAGCATTTGTCACTTGATGTCAATGTACTTTGTCACGAGACCGTAAATGTCATCTTTCGGTAACCATGTGGATGAAAGTCTTAAAAGAGATTGTCGTATATGCGAGATGTACTGTAAAAGAGCACTGAATCAATAACATATATCTATAACAAGATATCTGGAAATCTATATAACATAGACTGCCAATAAATATGTTCGCACAAACAGAACCAGATAAGGACATTCATATCGAAATGAGAAAGAAACTTTTGGGACACTTTAATAATTTGTGTTTTGAGCACAACATTGATTAATATGTAAAAAACAGTCATTTTTAAATTTTTATTCTTATGTGCTATAAAATAACAACCTTATGTTTGAAATAAATTCATTTCATAAGAATATCTTAGTCAGAAAGGGCAATATTCCTATTGAGCAAACTAATAGCTGGAAGCGGATAATTGCATATTAAAAGATAATATTTATATTTTAATTATAAACTCACTCGTCGAAATAGAATTTCCTCTCTATGAAAAATTTAAAAAAATATTTGTTTAAAAATGTATCATTTCATTGTTTGAATTAAGTTGCTATTGGCAGTTTTGTACACAGCGAAGAATGCTAAATAACAACAGGCATACAATTCTCTATTCCTGAATTTAAATAAACATTCAAGAAGTTGATAATATACTTGTTGTAATAATTTAAGAAATTTCAAACTGAAAGTTGATTTGCATATTTATTATTTACTGATAAAATTTCTACTTCAAAATACATGACATGTTTCAGAAAATTACACGTACATAGCGTTTTTGTAGAAATATATCTATTTTTAATTAAAGTGTATGTACACAACTGGTATTTGGCTAGCTGGTATTTTTGCCTAGGGCTCTCTTTTGCATCCACATTTTATACACAAAACGGGAATGAAATATATTTTAGAGAATGAGAATGTAGATTTCAAATTTCCTCAAAATTAGTATTAAAAATTAAATTTATAGAAAACTGTGATATTGTTGTTTATCCATGTATACCATTGCGCAAATTTAATTTTAATATAATTTGAAAGTTCAAATAAATATGTTTTGAAAGACACTAATTTAGTATTTCTAAAAATTTTCCCCAAAACTCTAGAGACTGCATTTAATTCTACACATGATTCATCTATTAACGATATGATTTGTGTACTAGACTTATGTATTTTATTAGTTATAATTGAATAAATAATGTGAATAAATAATTTCCATCCATACAAATATATCACAAGAAAAGACAGTAGTATTTATAAAGAGTATATATAAATATAAATAGTATATAATGTAAAGGACTTGAAAAAAATCGCCACTGCTTACTTCTGAAGTTAAAACAACGCTTAGAAGATGTATCGATGAGATATAACCTGCGATATGCAATTGTAGGGAATTGAATTGATTTGGAATCGAACCTGCGACGTTAGAGTTCGCAGTCGCGTAACTTAACAATTCGGCAGAAGAGATCACTGGTGTCTAGTGACTGTTTTTGGCTTATTAAGATACCACTACAACACTGATAAATGTGAATGATTCTGAAAAAAATTTGAATGAAATTGACTTTTTTTTTCTGTTTACTACGTGTTTGCCTTATCAGGTTGGTTATGAAAGCAGCACATATTATTCCACTTAATCTAAATCTAATCTTTCTTAAAATATTTGAACACCCTTCCAGAAAATATGATTGTAATAACACAAATTATAATTAGAAATAACCACTGGTATGTGTAAAACACTCCATTATCTTTTCAATATTAAATCAAAACCATTTAGTCAATATAATTCTTTGTTGGTTTATTTTATACTTAGTTGATTTTATCGTCATCAGTCGTGATAATATAGTTTGATAAAACAAAGATATCTTCAATTTTTTAACCCATCACTTGTTTATGTTTACACGCACACACACACACACACACACACACACACACACACACACACACACACACACACACACACACACACACATATATATATATATACATGAATACATGATAAATCAAAAAGAACGTAAAACTGAAACGGTCTGTCTGCCTGTGAACAACTCCAAAAAATATCCAACTCCCACAGATATTTCAAAAATATAGAATTTAAAGAAAAATCGTCATACATGGAAAGAAATATTTCAAAAATATAGAAATCAAAGAAAAATACTCTGACGTATTGATTTATATTTAAAATTTTGCAAAAAAATATCTAACATAGATCAAAAAGGTTAAAAGCTAATAATAATTAAAATGCTTAAATAATATTTTTGTAAAATAAAAAAAATAAAGCATGGAAAGAAATAGTTCAAAAATTTGAAATTAAAAAAAAATTTCGTCTGACTCAAACATGGAAAGAAATAATTAAAAAAAATAGCAATTTAAAATCGACAGACACGTACATTTATATTTGAAATTTTGTAAAAATATCTGTCAGAGAACAAAAAGTTTAAAAATAATTACAATTATAATCCTAAGTAATATTTTTGGTAAATAAAAATAAACATGGAAATAAATATTTCGTTAATATAGAATCAAAATAACAATTGTCTGACACAATAAAAGTAAATAATTGATGCCATCTTGAATACTACAACAAAGGCAACTTCTGAAATTCTTTAAATAGTAAAAATACAAAACAGATTTGATTCCTTTTACGAAGAATTATCTTTTCCGATTCAATGTGTTACTCTATTTTATCCATAAATCATTTTATTATATTTAAAATTTATTTTCTATTTATTTTAAAATAATATATGTTAAATGAAAATGAAATTTTCTGAAGAAAAATGGCAAAATGCTAAATATAATAAATGTTCTATATTTTTTTTTAAAACCATAAAACTTGCTGTTATTTTAATAAATTTAAATAATACGTGCATAATATTTTAAATTAGATTCAAAATTGAAATAGGAAAATAGTATAATTACCAAATACATACTAGTTACAAATTAACATTTCATTCTCTTTAAAATCAATTCAGTTTTGTAAAATACAATGTTTCAGAAGATTTCACTGAGATTTCAAGAATAGAAAAGAATCTCATAGAATTCTCTAGTTAAATCCAATTGCATTCTAAAGTTAATTTAAATTCCTCTGAGTGGATATTTTAATTCAATCAAACAATGGCGGCCTCCTTTTATTTTGCATTCTTACTGAAATAATAACGATACGATTTCTTCTTTTTCTCCACCCTTACCTAAATGAGATTGCGGGAAAGATTTTTTTTTTAATGAGATCTGGAAAAGTGAAGAACAATCTTTTTCACAATAAGGTGACAGTGACAGTGAAGAGAAATTATTATAATGAGAACAATGGATCTCTGAGTTCTAGAATGAAGTTAAAAGAATGTGTTTAATAAGAAAAGAGGTTTCTTTAGCTTAATGTCGAGAAGTAAAAAATATATCTAAGATTATTTTACATTTCAAATTCTAATGTTTAGTGAAGTGCAAAAGGAATAAAATTTCCTTGGATTCTTAGTAATGCGAAGTAACTATGATGGAAATAATCATTGTGACAACGAATTATTTCTTACCTTAGAATAAATTTAAAAATATTTTAGCAAGTGTCTTTGTGGTTAAAAGAAGAAATTAAGAACTATATTAAAACACTTCTTATATTTCAAGCTCTAATGCTTACTAGATATTAAAAATTATGGGATTATATTATGTTTCAAATTCTAATGTTTACTTAAATGTAAAAGGAATAAAATTTCGTCGAATTATCAGTAATGTGAAGTTACTATGAAGGAAAATAATTACTGAGGCAATGAATTATTTCTTAAGTGAGAATAAATTTACTTACATTTTAAAAACGTTTTCTATATATTCGAAGCAGAAATTAAGAACTTTATTGAAACACATATTATATTTCAAATTCTAATGCTTAATGGATATTAAAAATATTGAATTATTTTTTGTTTCATACTTTAATATTTCCTTAATTTTAAAAGGAATGAAATTTCACTGAATTCTCAGTAGCCTAAGGAAAATAATTATTATGAGAACAAATTATTTCGTACCATATAATAAATTAAAAATCCCTTTTATAAAAATTCTTTGTTATTCGAAGCATAAATGAAGAACTCTGTTAAAACACATCTTATATTTAAAATTCTTATGTTTACTGAATATTAAAAGGAATAAAATTTCATTGAATTCTCAGTAACGTGTAAGGAAAAGTAATTCTCAGAAACGAAAATACTTATTGAAAAAACTAATTATTCCTTAAATTAGGATAAATATTTTTATCATTTTTTTGTCGTTTGAAGCAGAAATGAAGAGCTATATGATACAACTGAAAGTTTGAAATTCTAATGCTTACTAAACATAAAAAAATGAGAACTTCTTTGTGAGAATTTATTTTGAGAAAAACAATTCTCTGAGCTCGGAATAAATTTTCTCCAAACTTTATGTATAGTAAAACAATTACCTTGGTTTTTCAAAGTAATAAATTCAGAAATATGTAGTATACCCAGAAAAAAACTGTAATTCCCAAAATACATTTTGATTTCTGCTGTTGTTTCTCATAGCACTTGCCATTGAGCAAGCCCACTGTTACGAACACAGCGATTTAAGCAGATAGGGTGCATCTCTTGTTTTAGTTGGACCAACTAGGACCAAGTATACAACTTTGCCACTCATGTAACACCCATTTGCTTGAGCAACTCCTATTTACAGGAGGGCACATTCACACATCCCACAGTAAGGACAGATGAAGAACGACCATGCCAAGATCACGGGGAAGACGAGCTACCTCTATACCAGGACACCGCATTTCTTTACAGTATTCTGCATAGGGTTATACTTAAGAGAGAGAATGGACTTCTTAGATAGATTATATACATGATATAGATTATAGATATCTATATAGGGTAATAATTGCATTCTAATTCATCTCCCATAGTAGAAAAGTGTCAGTTAGTAATTTGGTTTCCTTAAACACATATTTATATACATAGTTTTAAGTTGTGATCTTATAAATTTGTTGAGATATTAAAATATAAATTTACTGAATTATATAATTTTTCAATACTTCTGACTGTTGTTTGGTTGAAACATTCGTTTTAATTTTCCGACATAATATACATATCACAAAATATTATTAAAAGGAGAATAAAAACATACTTATTTCCTAAAATTTTTATAAATAATCAAATAAAACATCAATTGAAGAATTTAAAATACTCAATTGTAAGGGAAAAGGAAATTCAGGATTATGATCCAAAATTTACATCTCAGAAATTTAGAGTATGGGAATATATTGAGAGTAAGTTGAGATTTGAAAAATAAGTATTGCAATTTTGTCATTATGCTTAAAATATATATAATAATCACTTGTGAAATAAAAATAAATAAGCTAAAAATCAAAAGCTTATTTTTAATTTGACAAAATTTTGTTCATTAGGCAAAAAGAGGTATAAAATAATAAAAATATATCTGAGTAATGTCGTATGATCGGATTTGTCCAAAATTTGCAGATATCATAAGAAAAGCATTGCCCGGTTTCTAAATGAAGAAATAAGTTTTATTTCTTTTCAATCTTTAAATTTTAGGATTCGACTGCATTTTTTAAAATTTTTTTTAACATTTTAAAGCATTAAATTAACTGTAATATCTTTTTAAGTGGACAAATTGACTCTTTTGCATTTCAAGAATCACAGTGGCTATTAAAAACTTATGAAAAATTTAACCAAAAATTCGAATTTAATTTTTTGTAGTTTTTCCTAAAATAACTTTATTAAAATTCCAAACTTATGATGTAAAAAGTATCATTAAATGTGATTTATACAAAGGTAAAAATCAAAGTATCATCCAAAACAATAAACAAAATTTAAAAGGTTTGAAACTCTTTAAAAATCGACTCTTTAGAAACTCTTTAAAAATTTTTATTTTAAATTATTTTTGATTTTTTAAAATAAAAACCGAGTTTTTAATGTAATCACTTGATTTATCTCAGTAAACATCTTGAGGAAGTTAACTACTTAATGGGCGAATAAGTATTAAATATCCTAAGAATGGAAATCCAAGTGAAATGGAAATAATTCAAGAAATAAAGGTTTGATTAAAACGCCTAAATAATAATAATAATAATATTAAAAACAAAAGACTTCATATAGTTGAAAGGTAAGAAATAATTAAAGGGTTAATGATGCAGAAAAGAAGAGTTAAATCAAAATACACTTTAGAAAATGAAGGAGAAAAAGACAGCTCAATTTGATTTTTTTCAAATCTAAACAATCTTTCATTTTCAGAGAATACGATCGCACGTCTCTACAAGATTTTACATTTTTAGAACTTCGCTGATCCATCTGTCGTAAATTTCGCTCGATTGAAAACATTTTTGAATTAGATCAGAAAAAAAAAATAAATGCATGGAAGAATAAAAAGAACATCTTTTTCCCTCCAGGCGGAGGAATGAAGATACCACAAACAAACAAAAACAGTCGGAAACCAAATCGCGGCCTCCCGCCAAAAACACAAACTTTTTCATTTTGATCTGCAGAATTTCTAGACGATCGAGGCCCGATGGGAAAAAGAATGCAACAAAAGAGCCGGCATAAACATTTTAAGTGTTCCATCTTGAAATCTAAAAAAAAAGAATGTTTTCCATTGTATTCGAGATTTTTTTTGTCTCTATTTTTATCCACGCGCGCACAAAACACATTCCAACTGGAAGCCGCACTCAGAAATTGAATTTTACAGATGAAGAGAAACAGAGTTGTCCATCTGGGCCGTTCGTTTTACAACCCCTCTGGAGGTGTCTGTGGAACAAAATAAACTGGAGGATAAATAAACAAAGAATGCATAAATACTTCGGACTCCTCGGTTTGCTTTTTGTTTCGTTTTTTAAAGTATTTTTCTTGCACCTTGGGAAAAGGAAAATACTTTTTCGTACTACCATTCCTTCTTATTTTTTACTGAGATTCATTTGTTGCGAGTGGATTAGAATAGATATGACTTGAAATATATATTTTTTCTCTGCGCTAATTTTTATATTTGGATCCTTAATTCAATTAATAAAATTTTTATATTCAAATATTTTATTTCTGAATTCACTTGATGATTTCTTTTATTTAATTATAAAAAAATTCTTTTAAAGATAAATATAATCGAAAAAAATATATAGGACTCAATAAGTTCTAATTAGAATAATTCATAAATAAGAGAATTAATAGAGATTCAATACATGATTATCACTTATTACATTTATACGTCTTTTCATCTCTATTTCGATTATACTAGGTATATTGTTCACAAAATAAAGATATCTCTGAGATATCCGTATCTTGAAACATGAGAAGGGGGATGTTGCTGCAGAATCTGCATCGACTTCTTTGTGCCTTGACCTTCCATTTTATGAAAGTCCATTGTTCATCACTTTTATTGCTGCTGGCAAAACTCTTGGGATCTTCAGATTGAATATTGATTGCATTCTGCTAAAAAGGACATTGTTTTGTGGCCTATTCAACGTATGCGTGAGGTGGATGTTAAGTTAACTCTTCATCGGATAGGACAAGCACGCTTTACTGATAAACCTCTCATACTTGGAAAAAATACACCAAATATAAATGGAATGTGTGACGCCAAGTTCCTTTCACTGTTCATCAAGTTTTAATTGAACGTTCTGTTTTTAATTCTTATCGTGCTTATTTTTTTTTACCTCCTCCAACATTACCAGACATGCTGAGAGAAAAATATTACGTAAATATTTTTAAATTCTTAAAAGCTATAAGCATTATTACTTGTGTACAGACTTTTAAATTGTTTTTTCTGTGTGGCTTTCAATTTGTACTCTTGTACATTTCACCATTGTTTCAAATTCTCGTGAATCATAGTTTTAAATTTTAAGAGGTTAAAATCCTTTTACCACATTTTTTGGAATTTTTTCTTCACATAATTGTGTTTATTTAATAAGTTTGTTTGGTGCAGTTTAGTCAAATATAGCTTTTGCGTCAATAAACCACACAAACCAAACTAACCAACCGACCATGCAGATATCTGAAATCGGGCTTTTACCAAGGGTAGGGAATTTTAACATCTAACATCTTCATTCAGATTTCAAAAATCTTTATAAAATAATCATCCCCTTAAAAAATTTGAAGCATAAACAAAAGATGAATGAGGTTCTTTAAAGAGCGTATACCAAAAATTTGTCATTAGACAGTGCTGAGAGTCAATGGTGTGCCCATTCATCATTTATGCAATGTTAATTATCTACACAGGTATCTGACGCGACTTTCCTGTGCTTAAAACATCATCTTGTAAACAGGCCTCCTTCATTTTGATTTCTGAAAGCAATAGTCATTGAAAAGTGAAGTATTCGACACCATAGAAATATTAAACATTGAGATTTTACCAAAGATATGAAAGTAATAGCAGTATCTGAGATTTTCGCATTAATCTCAGTAAATAAATCCAGAATTATTCTCCTTCTTCGAAACTTTTGATGGACAGTTTAAGAGTCTCTACAAAAAATAGATGCACATAATTAGCCATTGAAAGTAATGAGTGTTACTAGTGTTCCTTTTCATCTCATATGTGATGTCAATTGCTTCTTCAGGTATCTGAATCCTCTGTCTTGTGCTTAAAAGTGAGTAGTAGTTTATCTTAATGTCTTGTAAGTAGTTTTCTTTCATTTCGATTTCAGAAAGCTGTAGCCATTAAAAGCTTCATTTAATTGCATAAATGGCATAAAGGAATTGAACAAAGGCTTTACCCCTGCTGCTATTTGATCCTCTAAAATAACTTCAATCTTAGTTACCTTATCTAAGATTACTTCATAATATTTCTTTAAACTGCCTATTGTAATCTTCAGTAGCGAAAGTGAAGCTTTAAGTTTACTGAAGACTCTTCTTCTTCTTTTTTTTTAATATTCAAACATTGGTAATTACTGATTTTAAACCTTAGAAACTATTATATTGAGCTCGTGTATTGTTCTAGACTTAATAATCGATTCAATTAAATGCATCAGAATGTTCTCAAATTAATTCTTGCATATTCAGTTTAAGAGATTTTAATAGCAACCATCAGTTTTTACCTTCTTTCATTAATTTAAAGCCATTTTTTTATGAAATATACAAGTATCAACTTTAAAAGACGTCCACAAAAGAATATATTCTCCGTATGCCCTTTATCAAATTAAATCACTTAATCAAAAATACATTTTAGTATCAAATGATATATGCGTTAGTCTGTACAAATGTGGGTGTATGAAAATAACGTTTCCTATGATAATTCAGGAAACATCATGAATCTGAATAATACCATCATGTATCCTTGAAGGACAGCCTATAAATGATCGATTCATGCAAGTAAACTAGTTTTTAAAGGTGCTAACCATTACATGCTAGGAAAACTATAACTTCTTTTTATATAAAAAATTGTATCCTTTAATGCATTTACAATTGACAAATTAAAATTAGTTACAGTTGTGTGTGGGCTGTCTACAAATTTTTAGCCACTTATTTCCCGTCATTATACCCATAAATTCAGGTTTCTATGGATTAAAAAAATTAAAATTTTATGTTTAAGGGTTTTCTAGGGCCTTTGCATTTCAAACGTGCAAAAATTATATTTTTATTACATTTATACCTTCCTAATATGACCATCCATCCTGAGGATATTCCTAGTAATTAGAAGAATGCAATTGAGACAGTGAAAATCGCATTGCATCTAAAAACCGAAATTGAATTTAATTCATTCAATTAATTAAACAATTTTAGTTAATTAAAAATTTATTTCGACTTTCCTAAAATTATTCTGTCGCAAACTTTATCTAAAAATATAAACATCTAAAAAAACATATCGGATAATTCAATTTATATATAAATGATTAAATTAATTGTTTGTGTATTTCAGAACATCAAAAAATGATTTGAGTCTTTACAAATCATGTATATTTTACAGAGTATTGAATTATTATGTATTGAAGTAAAATTAAAATTAATAAAAAAATTAAAAGAAAATGAAGAATTTAAAAGTTTATCTTCATTTGCTATATTTTGAAATACTGATGCCAACTTTGTGAATGTTTTAATGTTACATTTCCAAAAATATATTTTCCTCCTTCCGACAACATAAAGAACGAAAAAAAGAAAAAACTAAAGTTCAAGCATATTTTTACTTATTTGATCATATATCGCACAATTATAACAATCACGTCCAGGAAGAGAGAGAACGTGGTTCATTACATATGATCAGAAAATATTTTTCATTAAACTAATTTCTTTCCTTCACTGGCAACGAGCTTCAACCTGTTCACAACTTTTTCCACCAGAATTTTCCTCAAGCAAAAGGAATTCTGCTTTTCTGTTAACTCCGAGACTAGGTTCTTCAAGCATGGTTTATTAGATATAATTTAAAGTTCGGAACACCTTGGATCGGTATGGTAGCTGGAAAAGAATGAGCCAAAACCTTTAGTCCAAATCCTCACAAAATGATGGTGCGTGGGCGGCATTAAGCTAGATTATTTTTGGATTCAGCAGATAGTTGTTTCTTGTAGATGGTACTATCTAGAGCTGCTTTGTGGTGACTGGACATAATTGGAACTGGCTTCTAGAAAAGATTTAAGTAGATAAACTAGACCTGAAATATTTTATTGTTGTTTTAAAAAAGTACAGATTAAGAAACGTATCAAAATATTTGAGTTAAAATTCGAATATCAGTTAATTAAAATCTGAAAAATCCTTTTTATTTTCATTTTTACATTTCTAAATATACATTTTCAAATTCAAATGTTTAACAGAATTTTATCATTTTTTAACCCTCTATAAATCTGTGAGAAATATGCTTCACACCAAATTTAGCATTCCTTGAATTCAGTAATGACGGTGCTATGTAAAGATTCTTATCAGCTACCAGCTGCTCTAGCACTTTGAATCAGTTGAAGACACTTCCATTAAAATATTTTTTGTATTGAACACAGACATAAAACATGAAGATAAACATAAAAGACACGACATCATAGTAACCGTTACATCTATTTTTTAATCATCTCTAAATACAAATTCTGTCGAATTGCATACGTCATTCAGTGCTCAGTTCACTGCGGTTCCTTTTCACACTTTAACTTGATTGACTGTGTAACAGAAGGGTTTCATACTTTCAAATATATGTGTCTGAGAAACGTACATTGAACACACACACTGAAGTGACAAAAGTCATGGGATGACTGTTAATATCGTGTCGGTCCTCCTTTTGCCCGGTGAAGTGCAACAACTCGAAGTGTCATGGAATCCACAAGTCGTTGGAAGTCCTCTGCAGGAATATTGAGCCATGCTGTCTGTATAGACGCCCATAATTGTGAAAGTGTGGATGGTGCTGGAGTTTGGGCACGAACGGACCTTTCGATGATGTCCCATAAATGCTCGATGGGATTCATATCGGGCGATCTAGGTGGCCAGATCATGCACTGGAATTGTCCGGAAAGTTCTTCAAACCACTCGCGAATAGTTCTGGCCCGGTGACAAGGCGCATTGTCATCCATAAAAATCCCATCGTTGCGTGGGTACGTGAAGTCCATGAATGGCTGCAAGTGATCTGCAAGCAGCTGAACATAACCATTTCCAGTCAATGACACCACACCATTATGCAGCCACCATCAGCTTGAACAGTGCCTTGCTGATAGTTTGGGTCCATGGCTTCGTAGCGTCTGCGCCACACTCGAACTCTACCATCAGCTCGTAACAATTGAAATCGTGACTCATCTGACCACGCCACGGTTTTCCACGAGCCCAGGAGAGTCGCTGCAGACGATGTCGTGCGGTCAGTAAAGGCACTCGAGTCGGTCTTCTGCTGTCATAGCCCAAGAAATACAAATTTCGCCGCACAGTTTTATCGGACACGTCCCTCGTACGTCCCACATTGATTCCTGCAGTTATTTCACGAAGTGTTGCGTGTCTATTAACATTGACCATTCTACACAGACGTAGGTGGTCTCGGTCGTTAAGTGCAGGTGGTCGCCCACTCCGCTGTCCATGATGGGATGTGATGCCTGAAATTTCATACTCTCGGCACACTCTTGATACTGTGGATCTCGGAATGTTGAATTCACTAACGATATCCGCAATGGAATGACCCATGCATCTAGCTCCAACTAACATTCCACGTTCAAAGTCTGTTAATTCTCGTCGTGCCGCCATAAATTACAAAAAACCTGTTCACATGAATAACTTGAACAGAAATGAAAGCTCTGGAAAACGAACTGCGCATTTATACTTTTTCGCTGCGATACTAATGTCATCTGTATATTTGCATACTGCTATCCCATGACTTTTGTCACTTCAGTGTACATTGCATAATATATGTGAAAGTATAAATATATATTCTCAATTTTTCATAAAACTCCTGGTTATTGAATGATATAATATTGCATATTAGAGAGCAATATTAAGCACCTTGATATGTTATTAATGTAAATACATTATTTTTTTAACTTTTTTATAACCTATTTAATTTCTCCTTTTTCTCAAAACACCCTTCGGCCAGAAAATTCTTTAAAATAGAAAGGAGAAAAAAATCGAAGATAAATGAAAAACTGAATATCCATTCATGTACTCCGGTACCAAATTGAAGTCAAACAAGCATAGGCGAACATTAAATGACAGGTTTTCGCCAAAAAAGTAATATTTTTCATTCGCCTCCGCAGAATATTCACATGATTGAGCCCTATGGGGAAAAGTATAATACAAGAGACAGTATAAACATTTAGAGTGTTCTATTTTGAAATCCAGACAAAACCTGCGTCATAAGCTGCCTTCTACTTCCTTTATCTTTTCCCAGAAGACACCCACAGCCCAAAACAACATTACAACAGGAAGCCGCACTCAAAAATTGAATTTTACAGATGAAGAGACTTGTCTGTCTGGGCCTTTCTTTTATAACCTGAGTGGAGTGTCCTAGATACAAAATAAATGATGTGATAAATAAAGAAAGAATACAACAATACACTCCCTTTTTCGAATCACCTGGTTTCGTAAGTGTTTGGAAGTATCTTCAGGATGTTAAAATGTTTTTTTTTCCTTCTTTATTCTGAGGCTCCTGTCAGTACGTGATAGTTTACAGAATAAATATGATTCTTTCTTTATGATTCCGTACTTCGAATAAAGCAAAATATATATTATTTTATTATCTTTTCAATAATATGAGTAACTAGAATGAATGGTTATTTATACTTAAAATTTATACGTTTTCATAAATATTTTATGCTAAAAAACAAAGTATATATTTTAGTGTATTTATATAATTTCTTTTTGTAAAGATTTACTTCTTTGAAATACTTCCGTATAGATAATATACCTTTCTTCTCGCATAAAGGCAAGCAACTGCCAAATTTTTCACTTTAATTAATAATTAAATTGTTGTTAACTGTGATAATAAACATTAAAAAAGTAGAATTTACTAATTCATTAATGACAAATAGTGTGAAATAGTGACCAAATGGACCACAGACACATTAATTATGAATAACTAATATTCATCTTAAAATCATATTGTCTTAAAATGAAAGAATCAGGGCATCAGATGTTTTCAAACGTCCATTTTTCAATGTTTATAATGTTTGGATGCAAGAAGGTTATCCGTTTGGTTGCTTGGATGTTTGGTTATCCGTCGATAATCATAAACAGTAAAAATCCAAACTATACAAAATCCCGATAAATAAATGTAGATCTCTGTAAGCTCATTTTAGTTAAATTTTATAATGTTTAATTCAATATAAATTATTAATATTCACTAATTAAAATCATTTTTTATCATTTATCAAAAATATTTAAAAACGTATGTTCCCGATTCAGAAAAATAGTTAACAGTTTGAAAGCGGCCAAACTAAAGATTGGCACATTAATTATAAACTTTACTCATTCCAAAATTGTATTTTGTCCTACAGTGTAGTCAGCACCAGACCTTTTTGTATATTTAGTTACCTTATAATTCATCCTTTATCGAATTGAAGAAAGAATAGCTAACTATTATCCAAACAAGGAAAAATCCGATCCAATCATAAAATTCCGACAAATAAATTCCGAATTATGTATCATTTTAGGTTAATTTTATAATGTTTAATTAAATATGATAAATTATTAATAACCAATACTATAAAATGTTTTACCATTATCAAAAGTGTTTAATGACTTAATATTCATAAATACGGAACAATGTGAAAGTGGCCAAACGAATCACTATCACACTGAATGTGAATAACTCTTTTGCATCTCAGAATTAGACTCTGTCTCCCAATAAAATGACCACTAGGACATATGTATTTAGCAATTATCAACCCATAGTTCAATGTTTATGAGGTTTCAATGGAAGAAATAATATCCAGCGATCAAAAAACAAATTCTTGACTGATGGCACAAAATCTGGGCAAATAAATATTGAATTCTATAAACTGATTCTTGTTTAATTTTATAATTTTTAATTACCTTTAATACATTATTAATAAAAAAAATTAATAACAAAATCAGTTTATAGAATTCAATATTTATTTGCCCAAATTTTGTGCTAT
>JAPMOQ010052452.1:0-10076 GCA_026543055.1 Argiope trifasciata
TCGAGTCTAGAAAAGGGAATGACGAAAACACGTCATTTCGAAGGGGTATTTATATAAAACAATGGGTCTCTGACTGCACATGCTCTTTTAAATTAGAAAGGGTCGCGATAAGATTGACATCAGTTCTTTGAAATGCGTTTACGTAACAGGACATACTTTTGTAATCAGTTCTTTTAAAGGATTTCACGTGATTCTGGCGTGATAGGGTATGCTTTCGTAAACATTTCCTGTTTCAAACGATGTTCTTTGAATGCATTTCACGTGATTCTGGTGTGACAGGACATGCTTTCGTAATCATTTCCTGTTTTGCACGTTGTTTTTTGAAATGATTTCAAAGAACATGAAAAAAATTGAATTGATGATTCATTGAAATGATGATTCATTGTTACTGAATAGAAGTTCTTTTTTTGTCTATGTAAAGTTTTAAATTGATTTGCAATCAATTAATATGCTAAGCATACTTGAATAATGATTTGGAGTTTCTAAATTAGTGGCTTAATTTCGACTTAAGTATTGGATTAAGTAGTGACGTTTACGTCAATATTTCATGATGAAAATTCTTAGACCTCTTTATCTTCAATAAAGTGCTCTTAAACTAAGCTATAAAGTTAGAAAAATAAAATAAGAATAGGATAAATTGTTATCATCAAAATAACAAATAGTAGTTGATTTGTGATTATGTCTGGTTGTTAAGATATAAATGATGAATATTTAAAGCAATAGTTTGGTCCGTATACTTCTTGTCAGGTTTTATCATTCTTTGTAAAAAGTTTATTAAAATAGATAATGGGGAGGAAGTAGAACAGTTAATAAATGGTTAAATCATAAAGAATTTGAGGCTTGTCCAAATCTTATATATTTTTTTGCTGTGAATGACAATCTTTCTAGAATAAACCCCATTAATAAAATAAGAATAATAGAGAACTTAAAAGAGTTGGGGATAATAATAATTTGCTGTGGGGATGAGACACATATTATAAAAAAGTTCCCTATAAAGATTGAAAAGGAAGCTATAAGAATAATAGGACATTCTATATAATTGGCTGGGTAAATATTAATGTTTGGCTTTGATTTTTTTAAAAAAAATTTTAATGCAAAGGAAATTATTCGAATAGAGAGTAGACTGAGGTTATACCTATTGATAAAATTATTAAAAATCTTATCATGGAAAATGCTGTTGAAAAAATAGCAGTTTCTGTAATTGAATCCTTTGGAAAAAAATCCAGATATAAATGGTACTCCTATTAGAAAAAGAGAGTAGGTAGAGCAATAATTTTTTTATATCTATTTCACAATATTCTTGAATAGATTGCTGTTGCTCTTGAGATTAATAAAATTAATATTATAGCTGTAGGATGGGGAAAATTTATAATTCGAATAAGGAGGTAAACTCCTGCAGTTATTAAAGTAAAAGAATGAACTAAAGCAGTAATTGGAGTAGGAGCCGCTATAGCAGGACGCTGTAAATAAAGCATTAGAAAAGTTATTTAGTAATGAAGATGCTTTTACCTTTTGCAGTTCTAATGAGCCATCCTGGCCTTGTTTCCTGGGAAAGGACGGTTTAAATCCTAATGAAAGTGGTGATTTTCGCTTGGCTAATTTTTTTGTATGTTTTTAAGCAATGCATTTCTTTAGATAATTCGCCTCAAAAGGTATGTATGAATATTGTTTATATGCAATTTATAATTTTTTAAGTAACAATGAAAGTTTGAAAAGTATTTTTATTTAACTTTTGTAGAAGAAAAATTCCCAGTCGAACACTCCAGGATACATTTTGGATTCTTTAGAATTTCCACCATTGTCTTCCTGTCATCAGCCTTCATTTTTGTCATCATGGCCACAGAACTCAGGTTCTGCTTTGCCATATAGTGAGTTACCAACTTCTGTTGACCCAGTTCCTTCATATGTTTCTTCTTGCCCATCAGCTTCTCAAAAGGTATATATAAATGCACTTGTTAGCTGATATATATATAGCTGATATATATATATTCTTATGTATTATAGGATCAAAAATGTCAATCGGTGCCTTGCTTTCTTCCACCCTCTCTGCCTGCGCCTCCTACTCTTCCTTGGTCGTCTATTACTTCTGTTCGTCATGTTCAATTTCTTGTACTTGTTTCCTATATAAATTTGGTTCAGATTTTGCTATTCTGTTCTGTTACAGTGCCCTATCATTCATTTTATGTACCTGTTACTCTTTCATGTCTACCAGCTATTGTGCCTGCTGCTCCTGCCTCTTTTCCAACTTGCTGTCAGTCAGTTGTTGCATGCATTCTGTCAACACACTGTAAACCAGAACCTGCTCATGCATCCTCTGTACAATATGAATCGGAACTTGCTCACACATTCCCAGTCCAATCTGAACCAGAGGCTACTTGAACTTTTCCAGATAAATTTCACTCAGTATGTGCTTCTAAAAAACTTGGAAGAGCAAAAATTACTTAGATAAGTACAAATATGTATTCAAAATGTAACAAAAATGTCTCTGACAATATTTACTGTATTTATGCAGCAAATAAATTTGCAGTGTTACTTGATGATTCTAAAGAAGGAAATAGGAGATATGGTTTCGGCTCTAAATTAAAAAAAAATCACTGGAGGAGGTGCCCAGAATTTCTCATATTCAAAGACTTATGATTATTATTATTTTAGGAGAACTTATTTGTCCAAATCATCATTTTCAAAGTATTTTAAGAAATTATAAATGTGTAGAATGATTTAAGAGTACTTTCCTAAAGAATGTGAGGTATGCAAAAAATCTTATTCCTCAAGATCCTCTTTTGCAAATCATTTCAAACACTGTAAACCAAAGGTTTGTGAGGTTTTAATCCTGCCAAAAAAAAAACAAATGTAGTAATTTATTGGAGGTTAGTGTTAGTGTTGAGACTCTATCTGAATTTCATATCATTCAGTCGTTTCTCGTCTTAATACTTTTAAAAGATGGGGTTTTTAAGACAACAAAAATCACACATAGTTAATCTGACTCCATTTATTTTTAAAAACTATTTACAATTCTATACACAAGGTGTTGCCAAACACTCAAAGAAAACATTAGTTTCGCGCGCAATTAATTGTGATTTTAGACATCTAAAAGTAAATTCTAGCTGTAGTATTCTTAAAGTAAAATCTGGCTTTTCAGCCAATAGCGCTCGTAACATCCTCCCACCTTTTGATTCTTAAATTAGGAGAATACAAAATCAAAATGACTCAACAAAGTAACAAAATATTACATCCAAAATAGTAAGTATTTAAAACATGAAATGCACTTATTTAAAAAGGATATAATAAAGTTTAAAAGTTAGTTGAAAAGTGAAGATTTAACTACTCTTCTTCGAGTTCTAGTTGTTATTTCACAGTCCTTCTTTTCTGAGCTCAAAATTTCAGTACCCTTATTCGAAGCAACAGGTTCGTTATTTCTCACAACAACGGGATCGTTATTGTCTAATTCCAATGGGTATAAACTTTGCACAGGACGCACAAGTTCTCCACTCGCTGTTTTCAGCTTTACTACTCTGATGCAACCATCTTTCCCAGGGAACATGTTTATAACCTTTCTCAAAGGCCAGTCTAGTCGCTTTTTAATATCACTTAAAATTATAACAATATCTCCCACTTTCACTTGTCTTGGCTCCTTTCTCTTTGGCTTCCTTTGGATCAACAAGCTTAGATACTCTTTTCGAAATCTTTTTCTCAAGTCCTCTCGTAATTTTTGTTGATACTGATATCGTTTGGAT
Organism: Argiope trifasciata; assembly: GCA_026543055.1. Classification (NCBI taxonomy): domain Eukaryota; kingdom Metazoa; phylum Arthropoda; class Arachnida; order Araneae; family Araneidae; genus Argiope; species Argiope trifasciata. Next base: position 3,735 of record JAPMOQ010052452.1, read on the forward strand.
ATATTTACTTTATCCAAAGTATCTAAATCGGGAACTCCCTCCCTTGTAGTTTCTTGAAGACACATTGAGGGTGTCAGTGGAATTAAATCATTCGGATCTTCTGACATATAATTCAGAGGTCGAGAATTAATATTGGCTTCGACGTCACAAAGAATAGTAAACATCTCTTCATAATAAAGCGAAGCTTTTCCCAAAACTCTTTTTAAAAGCTTCACCATCTGAATCATGCGCTCAAAAAATCCACCCCGCCAAGCAGCTGTTGGGGGTTAAATTTCCACTGAATTCTTAAGACAGAAGCTTCATTTACAGTCTTTTCCCAGTCAAGAGAACCCGTCAAATTATTTGTTCCAGTAAAATTTGTTCCGTTATCACTGTACACGGTCTTAGGTCGCCCTCGTCGTGCGACGAATCTTCTAAAATCTAAAAGAAATCCATTCGTTGAAAGACTTTGTATTAATTCCAGATGAATGGCCTGTACACAGCGCACGTAAATAGCAAGATCCAGGCTTTTTTTTCCATCCTTTAAATGAAGTGGTCCTGCCAAATCTACTTTAGGGACTTCAAACTCCGCAGCATCCCGTACACGATCTTCTGAGAGTGGCGCGGGAATTGATTCAAAGTTTTTGCTGGTGTATCTTTTGCATCTTATACATCTTGAGAGCACTTTCTGGACGGTCTTGCGACCCCGTAGGATCCAAAATTTTTGCCGGATATCTGACAAGACAACTTGAACTCCAGCATGGGAAGAGATCAAATGATGTTCCAAAATCAATCTCTCCACTAATGGGTGCTTGCAAGGCAAAACTAGAGGATATCTAAAATTTTCCTCATCATCTCGTCTAGTAACTTTAGTTTTTAATCTAATTAGTCCATCAGTATCACTAAACACACAGAGTGATTTAAGTTTAGATTTTACGTCTTCATTATTAAAAGTTTCTGGTTGCACGATTTTTATCACCCTTCCTTCAGCTGCATCCAATTCTGCTACAGTTAAATTGTCCTTTAGCTTGTTAACTGGAATTTGGCAGTTTTGTATAAATCGTAGCACCCATGCTAGCATTCGAACAATTCTTGTATACCTTGAGAACTTGTACAAATACCAAGATTTATCCAGATCTGAAGAGTGGACCAACATTACGAACTTCTTTTACCTTTCTTGGAAACCTCTTCAGGATTCCACTCAGAATCTGTCGCTGGCCACTCTTCTTCTGGAAGTCTCAACCATTGAGGACCCTCCCTCCATCTCGATTTCAGAAGTCTATGTACTGAACAGCCTCGAGAAGAGAAATCAGCAGGATTGCAAGTCCCCGGGATATGCTTCCAAGCATCTTTAGAAGAAAGTCTTCTTATTTCTTCTACTATGTTATTCACAAACGGACCCCATTGATCCTCGTTTTGTATCCAATAAAGGGCTACAGAAGAACCTGACCAATAAAAAGTTAGTACATTTCTCAAATTCATACATTTTTTAATTTCTGAAGTTAATCGAGCTCCAATACAGCAAGCCAATAATTCCAAACGGGGTATTGTAACAACCTTTAAAGGTGTTATTCGACTTTTTGCCTCTATGAAATATATCTGAACATCTTCTCCCGAAGTGTTTCTCAAAAATACAACTGCATTATATGCAACTTTGCTGGCATCACAAAAGGTGTGAAGACTTTGTCCGTCTGTGCGGCCATTGATCTTTACACATCTGGGAATCTTAACCTCAGACAGCAATTTCAAATCCACAATCAAAGTTTTCAATTTTTTCTGAATGTCTTCTGGTAGGATTTCATCCCAACCAGATTTCCTTTTCCAAATGTTTTGCACCAAAAGCTTTAAACATATTGTCACAGGACATAAAATTCCTAGTGGATCAAATATCTTTTGGGTTATTGACAGAATGCTTCTTTTACAGAAAACATCGAAATTAAAGACAGCATTTTATAAATCACAGAAAAGAAAATCTTCATTCTGATCCCACAACAGTCCAAGTACTGAGGTTGGAGCGGCTGTCTTCCCCTGACCTGGCTCACTTGTATGTTCCCAAACCCGAATATCAAAACATTCCTTGGCTAGTAACAGCGTTGCTTCCTGAATAAATCGAGCAAGATCATCTGCATTGCGCACGGATATCACACAGTTGTCGACGTAAAAGGAATTCCTCAATATTTCGTAGGTTTCTGGAAAATGCTGTTTTGTTTTCTCTAAATAATAATTCAGAACTGCTGCCAAGAGGAAAGGACTACAAGTGAGGCCAAAAACTAGACGGCGGTGTCGAAGTATCTCAAATGTCCTTGTTTCGTAATCTTCCCACCAGAGAAATCGTAGGACATCTTGATCTTCTTTTGCAATAGAAATCTGTAGAACAGCTTTTTTAATGTCAGAAATGACTCCAATATTATTCTGTCTGAATTTTCTTAAAATGGGAGGAATCTGCTCAATTAAATTTGGTCCCTTTTCCAGACAGTCATTTAGGGATGGCATTTTCTTAACTTGACAAGAAGCGTCAAACACTGGACGCACTTTTGTTGTAGAGCTCCTTTTAAAAACACCTCTGTGAGGCAAATAACAACTTAGTTTCCTCTCGTCCATTTCGGAGACTTTTTCAATTATATTTTCCTCAAGCCACTCTTCAAAAACAGCTTCATATTCTTCAAATTTCTCTTCGTCTTTTAACTTTTGTGAAGTTCGGATACAACGTTGTTCAGCTATCTATTTCTTATTGAATTTTTTTCGGTTCTATCCAAGGTAACTTAACTATGTATCTGCCATTTTCATCTCTATCCACCGTTTTGATAAAATGATTCATTGCGTTACTTTACATTTCTTCTTTGGATTTAGTCTCCACTGGATCCATAATGCCTAAAGTTTCTAATTTCCAAAGATCAGCGATAGAGCTATTTTGTATTAACATTGAAGTTACCACATGAGCAGAAGTATTCTCTTCTTTTCCTCCAAAAACTACCCATGATCAACCAACCAAATTTTGTTTCATATGCGACTAATCCACAGTTTAGAACATGTATATTCCCTGAGAATAACTGTCCGCAAAAATCAGCCCCTATCAGCAATTCAATGTCAGGACAACCTTTGCCTTGATCCGATACTATTATATTTTTTTCCTTTAACTCCTTTTCCCAGATTCCTTTTTTGATCCGAGGTATTTTTCCATATATAATTGATTGATCGAGGACTTGTATATCGTAATTAGATCCAGTATTCAAATGCTGAAGGGTTATCTCTTGCAGCCCATGCTCTTGTTTTTCTAAAGTAGGACACCAAACACTGAATGCTGGACATTTTTAACTTCAGTGGGTTTCAGCTTCATTTCTTTGATTATTTTCTTCAATAAGTATGACCGCTGCGAACCACTGTCAATAAGAGCTCGTACTCTGCGTGTTTTGCCTCCTGCTTTAATATTAATCTGTGACGTTTCAAGGAGAACTTCTTCAGCGGCATAATGATTAGATAAATTGACATTCAGATTCTCTTCCGAATCAGGTGTTTTGACCTTTGTATTGTTTGTTGGCCATTCTGGACACATCAAAGTCCAATGCCTCTTATTACAAAGCAAACACAGCACATTCGACTTGCAGATTCTTGATTTATGGCCAGGCTTTAAACAAGTGAAGCAGCAATTTTTATTCCTCAAATCTCTTGTTTTTTCTCTAAATCAAGTTTCTTAGCATAATAGCATTCTTTGTTTTCATGTTTTTTCTCACAAAAAATACAGATGGTGATATATTTTCTTTTTTCTATACCACCTGTAAACAAATCTGTAGCAGTAGCCACAAGATCAGAACGTGTTATTCTTTCTTTCCTCTCATTATACATCTTCGGTGCAAATCCCGTTTTCGCCAAGCGAATTCTTTCCTCTCCTTCTATTTCTGTTTTGAGAAAGAGTAGCAAGTTTTTCTGTATAAGCATTATTTTCCGAGTCACGATTAGATATTACAACAGGATTACGTAGTCATACTCTGAAAATATCTTCTGGTATGCAGAATTCAACGAGAGAAAAAGCATAGCTGAATACTTATCTGATGTTAATCCAATTGATTTTAGAGCTCTTAAATAAGTTTCTAATTTATCATAAATTTGTGAAGTATTTAATTTCCTTTTAGCTTCTGTTGCATTTATTATAACCAATTTTAGTAACCAATTTTTTAAGTTCACGAACATAAAACTCAATGAGCAACTCGTCTTTACCAAAACGCGACTTTTAAACTTTCTATTGCCTTGCAATAATTCACATTTGTAGGTGGATAACTATCTATAATTCCACGTGCTCTGGTTCCTTCACATACAGATTAATTAAATACTGGAATTTTTCTTCATTTTCTAATTTACCATCATCATGAATACACTTAAATTGACTCCAGAAAGCCTGCCAATTCTTAATTTCGCCGTTAAATTTAACGAGTTCTATTTTAAGTAACTTAAGTTTACTTTTAATTCCAGGAGAAATAGAGCCAACGCTTCCCCTTTCAGCGTCAGAAAGATTAGCCAAATAAATGTCCACATTTACTTTCGCATCAGTCATTTTTGTGCTATATTCCTCGATTTTCAAATATTCATCCTCATACTTTGCGGTATCCGGATTTTCTAAATGAAAATACATATCTCATTATCTAATTGAGACAAATCGGAATAAATTCGTTCCAAATTGGCGAAAAGTGATTTAATTACTTTTTCCGAAGATTCATCATCATTTAATCTCTCAACCAGAACATTATACGCTTTCGTAAAATTAGATCTAATAGGAATTCGCTGCTTAACGAACACATCCATTTTTATTATGATACGCAATTGGAATTCTTATTGTAAATAAATCAGACGTACCGCATTTTAAGTTATCACGTTCGGGTTCACCACAATGTTGAGACTCTATCTGAATTCCATATCATTCAGTTGTTTCTCCTCTTAATACGTTGAAAAGATGTGGTTTTTAATATAACAATAATCGCACGTAATTAATCTGACACCATTTATTTCTAAAAACTATTTACAATTCTATACACAAGGTGCTGCCAAACACTCAAAGAAAACATTAGTTTCGCGCGCAATTAATTCTGGTTTTAGACATCTAAAAGTAAATTCTAGCTCTAGTATTCTTAAAGTAAAATCTGGCTTTTCAGCCAATAGCGCTCGTAACAATTGTCTTCATGTCATCAGCCTTCATTTTTGTCATCATGGCCACAGAACTCTGGTTCTGCTTTGCCTTATAACTTTGCTTGGCCTTTGCCTCTGAACTCAGACGTATCATCTCTTTGAAATATTGCAGATTTGGTTCTTATAATTCCATGATCAATGAACGGATTAAGACTTATGATCCGTTTATCTTCTATTCCATGAAGTGACTCCGATTGTATCAAATGAACCAAGAGCATTTCAGCTTCATTTATCTCTGGTACAGTAAGCTCATCCTTTTTCTTAATTTTTTGTTTGCAGTTGTAAATAAAGCGACGTATCCATGCTACAAGTCTGATTATCTTGCGATAACTTGAAAATCCAGTAGAAACTAAACTGGCATTAAGATTCATTAAGGACGATATTATCTTTTTCTTCCTCTCCAGAGCTATTGCTTCTTCATCGGCACTAAAATCTTCTTTTGGCCATTCTTCCGGTGATAAATATAGCCATTCTGGGCCTTTCCACCACTTAGACGCAATTAGATAAGAAGCAGAGCATCCTCTACTGGGCAAATCTGCAGGGTTCAAAGCTCCTGGTACGTGCCTCCAAGATTCAATACGAGTCAACTTCTTTATTTCTTTAATTCTGTTGTGAACAAATACATCCCATACTTCATTTCTTTGTATCCAAGCCAGTACAGTAGACGAATCTGTCCAAAAATGAATTTCATCAGCTTCAAATTCATCCACTATGCTGGATGCTAAACGTGCACATATTGTAGCTCCAAGAAGTTCCAACCGATTCATTGTTGTTTCTTTCCTCCCACTGGGAGCAACTCTCTTTTGTTTGCAGCAAATGGATTTGAACATTTATCTTTTGTTTGCACTCGGATAAAAGCCACAGCGGAATATGCAAATTTACTAGCATCGCAAAAGAAATGAAGTGAGACATTTTCAGCCTCAAGATCACAGTGTAACCATCTTGGTATCACTAATTCTTCCAGACATTTCAAACCATTCAACCATTTACAAAACTGTAACTTGGAATTTGAGTCAACTTCTTGATCCCAAGATAACTTTTCCTTCCATAGGTGCTGAAGTAAAAGTTTCGGGATAAGAGTTACAGGGCATGCTATTCCTAATGGATCAAATATTTTGTGTACAGTGGCTAGAATCTCTCTTTTGGAAAGTATTCTTGGCAGATCAAAAGTGATATGAGAAACAT
>JAPMOQ010052458.1:0-16169 GCA_026543055.1 Argiope trifasciata
TTTTCACTTGATATTTTTCTTTTATACTTCGACGACACTCCTGACATTATTTTGAAAATAATAGGTATACTTAATTTACAAAACAAAACTATTATTTGGCAGAGGACGCTGGTACGTACACAAATTTAGTTTAATAATTTAGATTAAATTTATAACAAGTTTAGTTTCGATCGACAATCAAAGCGACACGCACTTAGGTCCATGGATCTTACGGTCTGGCCACGCGCAAACACAAGCGGCGGGGCGACTTGCCAATTAGTAAAACACACGTCTCATTACACATGACAAGCAATGTTTAGCTTCGCAAGTCGCCCCGCCGTCCGCGTTTGCGCGTGACAAGACCTTTAAGGGGATTCCCGACGCCGCATATTTCGTATCGTTTGCGCAACCATAGATTACAGACCTTTAAGGGGATTCCCGCGCCGCGTATTCCGTATCGTTTGCGCAACCATAGATTACAGACCTTTAAGGGGATCCCCACGCCGCGTATTCCGTATCGTTTGCGCAACCATAGTTTAGGATAGTTTGCGTTTCCAATTTAAGCAAATTATTGATATCGCTCACATTCCCATACTTCCCGTTCAATTACCAACTCTTTGAAGGGCGCGAAATTTGAAGTTGTTTACAAATAAGTTGTAACTACCTAGTTTAATAATTGGGCCAACCAAAAAGCCTCCCCGGGCCGCATGTGGCCCGCGGGCCGCAGGTTGAGTATAGCGGATTTAGATATTGCAAACGATTTATGAAACCTTTGCTTTGCAATTATTTTTTTAAGAAAATATCACATTTTATGTTTTTTTTATTTTATCCAGTCACGTGCTGAAAGTTGTATTGCTTTAGATTTATTTGCGATGATAATTTTTTTTTATTTGAACTTCCGGCATTCTTTTATTTTATCTAGTCACGTACTAAAAAAACATGTTTAAAATATTTCTTTAAAAATTCGTTAAAAATAGAAGCTTAAGTTATACATTAAAACACTGATACCATTAGAAGGCTAATTTTTTAATCTTTAAATTGATGTAAAAATCATGTTTATGCGATCATATTTTCGGAAGTTACAGCGGAAAAACGTCGAAATTTCGCTTAAATTTTAATTAATTCAAATTCTAATTAAAAATTCGAAAAACGGGCTCCGAGGTGCACATTCCCGACCTCTAAGGTATACATGTACCAAATTTGGTAGCTGTAGGTCCAACGGTCTGGCCTGTAGAGCGCCAACACACACACACACGCACACACATTGAGCTTTATTATAAGTATATAGATAATATAATCCTCATCTATAATTTGAATTTATTTTGGCGGATTATAAATTAAAAGTAATCAAATAATTTGTTATCAGTTTTCAAATGTGTTAATAATAATCGCATGCAAATAATTTTTCTACCCAATTTTGTTTCATTATTCTAATTTTGTATTTGTCCCAGTTTCAAATTATTAATTCTGAAACAAATTTAATAAGAAAAAAAAAGAGAGAAAGTGAGACTTTGGAACGGATTTTGAAATCTTTGGCAGAAAGACTTGCCAGTTTATCTGAGAATACGGTTTTGGAACAATTAGATCGGATAATTTCGTATGACTTTTATGCAGCTTAATGTATTTTAAACACAGCAATAATTATGGATTTTAATGAAATTTATCTAATTTTGGCTTGATATTTCTAAATGTTTCTCTTGTTCCTAGATTTCTTAGTATCATTATGTTAAAATATCATCTATAATTTCAATTTATCTTGATCGATTATTATTATTTTGAACAGAAAATACGGTTTTGGAACAATTAGATTGGATAATTTCGTATGACTTTTATGCAGCTTATTGTATTTTAAACACAGCAATAATTATGGATTTTAATGAAATTTATCTAATTTTGGCTTGATATTTCTAAATATTTCTCCTGTTCCTAGATTTCTTAATATCATTAGGTTAAACTATCATATATAATTTGAATTTATTTCGGCCGATTATAAATTAATAGTAATGAAAAAAATGGTTACCAGTTTTTAAGTAACTTAATAATAACCACATGCATGTAATTTTTCTCTCGAATTTTGTATAATATGTCTCAGTTTCAGTTTACTAATTCTAAAAAGAATTTGATAAGAAAAAGGCAGTCAGTGAGACTTTGGAACGAATTCTGAAATCTTTGGCAGAAAGAGTTCCCAGTTTTTCAAGATACACTCACGTTTAAATATGCTACCTCTGCATCTTCATAGAAATTCCGTTTTGGAAACTGCTGATCACTCTCTTTTTATATAAGGAATTGAATAACTTCCTTTTCCAATTAAGCAAAATTGCGATTAAATTCAACTTAATTCAAATATGGAAAGGTGTAAGATTTTAGTAAACTGAATTTAAATGGAGGAGGAATTCTTCCTAATCTAAATTTCAACTGCTCTTTGTCCCTGAAATTAGCGCTATTTTTTAACTGATCTCAAGTAATTTAAGAAAATATTCCTTTCGGCCATAAAATTTTCATATCTTACTGACCCGATTTTTTTTTTTTTACTTCGGAATTTGTCAGATGGGAATCACTTTCGTTTTTTACGATATTTAATTGAATTCACAATCGAAAAATTTGAGATATGAGCCAGTGTGACAAACTAAAATATATTGGGACTTACCTTTAGGTTTGCATTTTAAAAGGTTGTGTTTAATATTAAATATAGAACCTTTTATTATTTTTTGAAATCGCCAATTTTTCATAAAATATTTTGATATATATTTTAGCAAAAAAGAAATTGAGGTGGAGGATTAGGATTCTATTGTATTCCTCTAATTTACTAAGACTCATCTGTATTTTGGCAATAGCAGCACTAGCACTCTCTAAATACAATGATAATTTTTTAATAACTTTTTAATAGTTTTTTTTAATTTTAATCTTGTTCGAATATTAAATAATTTTTAGTTTCGATTCCTATTTTTAGTTCCGTTTCCATACTTAGTTTTGTTTCCTCTTATATTGCTAGTTTTTATCAGCTGTATTTTAGTGTAGCTGCATATGCTCTCACTAAATACAATGATAGTTTTTAAATTCATATCTTGTTCGAATCCGAAATAGTTTTCGGTTCAGTTTCCGTAATTAGTTTCGTTTCCTCTTATATTGCTAATTTATGTGAATCATCTGCATTTTAGTAGTAGCTGCATTCGCACACACTAAATACAATGATAGCTTTTTTTTTATTTTAATTTTAAATTTTAGTCTTGTTCGAATCCGAAATAGTTTTTGGTTCAGTTTCCGTAATTAGTTTCGTTTCCTCTTATATTGCTAATTTATGAGTATAACTACTAGTGCAATTTGAAGTGTTTTTCATGAAGTCTCGGTGTCTAGTGATAGTCTCTCCATCCATTTTGGAAATCCGATTTCACAACAGGTCCGTTTATGGTTCTAATATGCATTAAATCTGATATTGTAGGCAACCTTCTTTTAGTATGGTAAGGGGCCGTAGTGTGGAGGTAAGGTCTCGAACTTCGGAACCGGAGGCTTTCAGGTTCGAGACCCGTTTCCACCGGAAAACCGCCGTGTAAATCGATCTGGGGCACGTTAACTCTGTCAAGGCCAAACACCCTATACTAGCGTGGTGTGAAAGTTTATGGGGGAGTGCTAGCTCAGATGTCATCCATGTCTTCTGACCACGATTCAAAATTATGAAGTCTGTCTCAAAATAGCCTTAGTATTACTTTGAAACGGGATGTTAATATAATTAAACTAAACTTTGGTATGGTAAGAAAATCTAAAGAGGGGATGCCAGTTCAGGTACTTTTCTCATCAATCATTAACGATTTCAAATCGTGAAGTCATCCCCATATAGTACCAATACTGCTTCAAAACGAGAAATTAATATAAGTAAGCGCAAATGTTTTCATGTAATTGTATTTATTTATTTGCCAAAATTGAGCTTTATTATATTAAAATTCTATTCTTCGTAACTCATGAATTTGTTTAACAAAAATTTAATTTTTCAAACAGATTTCATTTTATAGACGAATAGAATATCTTAGAGTACATTATGTTTCATTTTTTTTTTAAATAATTTCTTCTTGAATTTATTTTTATTACAGATGTCTACTGATGCGATGTTTGTAGCATGCAATGATGCTACTGTGCATGCCTACTCGACAACAGGAGCTCCAGTTTATATGTACACTTTCGAATACAGAGGAGAAAACAGTATGGTAGAAATACAGTATGGAACACCGATTGCGTACTTTGATCCAGGTAAGATATTCACTTGAATTAACGAGTGCTACTCTTGCTTCAAAAAAGAAAGAAAAGAAAAGATTAAATTTAGCAAGATTTAAGAATTTCAAAGAAAAGGCCATTATGAACATACTTTTCATTCGCAACACAAAAATAACCTCCTTCATCAGTAGCATATTTTTTTAGGAAGTTTTTATTAATTATGTTCCTTTCTGTCTGCTTGTCCAATTGGTACAAATTTTACAATCAATTTTAAATCCATTTCCATATGATTTGATGATGTCGTGCCCGTGTTTCCACGGAAAGGGGTGCAGTAGATTCTGAGGATAAAGACCCCCGAGCACCCAGAGGGCAGAAGTCTGACTTCTAGCTCAAATGAAGATGACACACACATTCGCTTGCACAATCCCTTTTTACAGGGGGGCACATTCATACATCTCACAGATAGAACACAACAATCATGTCCATACCAGGATTCGAACATGGGACACCCAGATCACAGGGAAGACACGCTACCCCTATGCCAGGACGCCGGCTACATATGAGTTAGAGTAATATATTGAAAAATTAAACTGGGCTCAGAGCATGTTACAGCGATATTAACTAACTTTCTTGTCTGTCTATTCGGTACAAATTCTGCGATTGATTTTAAACTAATCTAAATTATCAATGCCTACCAAAGGAACTCTGACACAGGTCAGTATAAAGTGGGAAGTTTTTTGTTTGCTTGTTGGTTAGGTGTGTTCGGTAGAGATTTTTCTACCAATTTTATATTTCGTTTTTTTCTGTGCAAATTTATCAATTTTGATTTTTAACCCATTTATGCCTACTGTTCCATTTTTGGAACACCCCTCACATAAAAGTTATTTTTATTATATTTTTTTACCTAACATATAGAAATTTCATGAAAAATTCCAATTTTTTAACCTTGGGCATAAATGGGTTAAAAATTAACAATCTCTTATTTTCAAGACAATCGGTACAAGGTTAGAAATCCCTGTGTTGTTAGAGTAAATTATTTCATACTTTTTTTGTCCATTTTAAAATGCGATGTATTAAAAAATATTTAAATCCTTATTTTCTGTTTTTAGACTTGTTTACAATCGATTGAAAGTCAACTTCCGGATGAACTACACCCGTCACAAAATTTGAACTGAATAGACAAGAAAGCGATTTACTATAGCACTGTCTCATACCGCTCTGAGTTATGTTTATGTTTCAAATCTCTGCCTATCGAGAGATTAATTCAAAATCGAGTATTAAGTCTACATTGAGAAATAAACTCAAAAGAAAGCTCATAATTTTTGTTCATAAGTTAAAGGGAACAAAGCTTTATGATCAATATTGAAAGATAGTGGTTTGAGATTCCATTAATTATGAGCGGTGATGATCTGTAGAGTTTTTTCTAAAGTCAAACTATTGCGATTGATACTATTCATTTAAAAAATCTTCGGAAAACTTTGCCATTATTTATTTCGATCCAATAAACTATTACTGAAATTCGAGAGACTCTCATTTTTCTTGAAGCTAAACGTATTTGCGATTCATTTTTTCCCGGAAATAAAACTTCCGGGTTCCATACTCTTAAAAGAAATCGTAAGCATACAATTGCTTTCAGTGACTCTGCTTTTCTCTGACCTAAAATTTCTGTATTTACCAGGCGTTTCACACGGTGACGAGTTGTTGTATCTGTTCAGCCTGGATGTAGAAGGATTACGACAACCTTCGTTGTTGGACAACTTAGTGAGCGGAAGAGTTGTTTCCTTGTGGACGGATTTCGCAAAATTTGGGTAAGTTTTATTTTCTCATCAAACACGCATACACCGCATTCAGATCACATAAAATTAAATTGAATCACCACACAATCTCTTGATGGTATTTGGTTTGTTTAAATAAGTAAGAATGTAGAAAAATAGTTTGTTGAATTCGACTACGGCAATTTCGTGATGTTCTGAGTTCAGCGCTGTGACAACGTATTCACGAGCATATAATTTGGAGCAAGATTTAGTAAAATTCATTTAGTAAAGCAAGTAATTTTTTTTAAAAACATGCGACAGAATTTTTACTTTCTCATGCACGAAGTAAATAAAGAAAAAGAAATTATTAAAAAAAAGAAAAGAAAAACATTAAAAAAAATCTACCTTCATATATTGAGGAGTCTTCATGTTTCAGATTTCCCTGAAGATATACAGATATAGGACAAATAATAGAAACACCTGTGAAAAAATTGAATTTTTTTTAATTATTAAGGGTTTGGACCACCTTTGGCCTGAATGACAGTTTGCATTCGAAGTGGGATTGACAAATACAAGATTCATCGGAATACTGCTCCATTCCACGATCAGGGTCATTTCGAGTTCAAATAGTGAGTGTAGAGGAGGAAACCGAGTACGGACTTTGCTCTCTAAAAAACTCACAAAAGTTCAATGATATTGAATCAGGGAACTGAGGTGACAAATCATCATTTCATCATCATGCTCTTGTAACCACGTTTGAACGCAGCGAGACGCGTTAACAAGGGTATTGGTATCTTGGAACACAAGACACTCTCCCGGAAAGAGTCTGAATCATAAGCTGAAGATGATATGCGAGAATGCTCCGATAATGGTCACCTGTGATCTTCCCCTTCAAGACGACGAGAGCCCCAATCCTCTGGAAAATATAAAGCCCAACAGAACCCCCTTTATCTTTCTCGGTTGGAACCAGACAATCAACATGAAATGCTTCTGCCGATATCCACCAGGCGTCCGGTGATCTGGAATAATATAAATGAAAATTCATCAAACCAGATGACTTGTTCCCATTGCAATTTTGTCCAGTTTAAGACAAAAGTCTGTTCAGTAATGTAGTGAAGAAATTACAATCTTGGCACCACTGTAGTTTCTTCATAGCATTCCGCATAGAAACTAATGGTTTTGGAATAGCTACTCTGCCATGAATGTTCGTAGCATGCGACAAGCATTGAATAGTTTTCATAGATGCGGGGCTTTGATGATGGGTATTCATCTCGGACGTTATCTGAGTCAGTGTAGTCTTGCGATTTCGGGCGACTATCCTCTTCAACATCCATCTGCCACGATCCTTCGACTTCGACTTTCACCCACTATTTGAGCTTTGCAGAATACGTCTTATCCAGATTTTTGTAGGCTGTTATAACACTTGACACAGAAGTCCTTGAAACACTCACAACATTGACTGTTCTGAATGTGGACCTCCGGCTAGGCAAGCTCCAATTATCATGCCTTTTTTTCACGTCGGTGAGGTCGGACATAATCACGCTTTGTTAGATACAGAATTTTCTTATGTGACTCTCAAACTGTCAATTGCTTGACTGATACCGTCCCTTTCACCGCCACTTGATGGCACACTGTTGCGACATGATATAGTCTTTTATTGGAAGACGACTTAGAATTACTTTTATTGAACTTTGAACGACTTTTATTGAAGGACGACTCATTTTTAAATGGGTGTTCCTATTATTTTGTCCTATACCTGTATATTTGGAATTATGTCTATCTATGAGCAAGATATTTCAAATATACTTCGAGCTACATAGATGAAATTTCGTATATACTTTTTATATATTATTGGTACACTTCAACCAAACTTTGAAATCCGTTTCATCAATCATTTCTGTCTAGGTGTGAAATAGAGTAAAATTATCTTCCTAATTAAAAAATTACGGTGCAGTTTGAACTACTGATTCCTCAAACTGGAAACCCAAACGTACAACGAAATCAAAAGTAAGTTTTGATTCTCAAATTCTAAACTAGCACACAATGTGTGAAATCAGGCTGCATAGTTTTAATATTTTTCTTTGTTTCTTCACACAAGATTCAATACTATACAATCTTAGTGTTTTCCCTTTTTGAACTATAATTTGATATTCTTAATGTTGTTTTTTATTTTGGTTCTCAATTTATAAAGATTATATTATAACTGCTTTAACTGGTCTATCCGTCTAATTAAGCATAATTGTCCAAATTATTTAAACATATGCCAAACTAAGGAAATACTTTTAGTAGAATTCAAGCGATCTTTGTGGGGAAAAAAAAATTTAAACTAAGCTAATAAAATTATTTTAATAAATTGTATCAAACAAATTTCCTAACTTAGAATATAATAACATATTTTACTACAGAGTTTAAAATAGTATAAGAGTTAAAATATTGATGATATCAACCCTAAACACATGTTGCCTAAATATGATCCCTTGGTACTTTTTTAAAAAGGAATATAATTTAATTTCAGAGTCTAAATCTCTACTAATAACAAAAGTGTGCGTGCGCGCACGCGTGTTCAAAAATGATATTATAAACAGCTCAATTTTGTTTACTTCCTAAAATGTGGCATCCCTTCATAAGAATTTAGTTTTTTATATAATTCTTAGAAAGAAAATGGCTTACTGAAATAATGAAAAAGAGATTTTTCAGATTAATCATCCAGACAAAAATAGAGCATCATTAAGAAAGCAGCCATAAACGAATGCCGTAATTTGAAAGGAGAAAAATCATATTCCATTAATAACTATTGAACAATATTTGTCAACAAAACCAGCAGGAGTGACCATTATCTAACTCCTCCATTAGTTATATGTCTTGTGCCTAACTTTATCACATCGGAAAGAAAATTTAAAATGCATTTTGGGATTACTTTTTCTACCAATTTGCTCCAAATTCTTGTTCCCGTCAATATTTTTATGTAGAAATAATATATTAAGATCCATACACCTAATAAACTACTTTTTGCATTATTACAAATAAAATAGATAATACCGACAGATAATCAGTCCGATAATAGATTAAATTCAAAATTAATACAGAACTGTATGTTTGATGTCAAGACTGCACACCGAATTTCATTTCCATCAATTATTACAGTTTGGAGTTAACAGGAGAGATAGCCAATCTATCGTCGAATTTAGTTCGAAATTCAATACATTTGCATATCTACGTTGTTTTGTCTTATGGGACTTTACCAGCCCGCTGATAGTTATCTATCAGCGATTGATATCAAGTGAGAGCCTCTTGTTCTTTCAAAAGCCCATCTAGCGTCAAGAGTATGACTTAGTTACTACGAGACCCAACCCTTTTTACGGGACAGACTTCCCTCATGCATTTAATTCAATCCACAGCTAGTAATTTAAACATGAACCAGAGAACGACTATGTCTGAATAAGTACCTACAGTGGTATTATTCTAGACATGTGTGACTGATGCACGTATAATCCTCCAACACACACGAAATCTTCGGCTGGCGGGTTCGAACCCGCAACCTAACGAACGCGAGTCCAATGCCCTACCAACCAAGTTATCCAGGTCATATCTATGTGATAAAATTACATGCTTAGATATCTTCTTTATTTGTGAGTTATGTTTATATGCAAATAGACGTACAGGTAGATATATTTCCTGTAGATAAACTTAATCCGAAATATGATAGTGATCTACAACCTAGATATGTTTAATTCGTCTAGTTCATTGCGTTTCAATTTATCGAGTTCAACTCGGGATTATCTAAACATAGAAATTCGTCGCAATTTTAAAATCAAACTGACTATAATTATACTATCTCTTTCGATCATTCTTATACAAGAAAGTAGGAACTTTTTATTAGTAATATATATATTCATGAATAAAAACTATTCCCAGAACTATAGGTTCAAGCTATTGCGTATAATGTATGCACCAATCTCATTTAAGTGAAAACGAGTTCGTTAATTATGCATTGAATACATTTGAAGTGTTATATTAAACTCGAAATATTTATCTTCGAATTTCAATTGTATCATTCATATATAATAAAAAATTTAAAAAAACTTAATATCATTAAATTTAAAGTGTAAGTTCACAATGTTGTATAACGATTATCTATTAATCTAATTGAAATTGCTACCAAAAGAACAATTTAAAAGTACTTAATTTACGTTAAATTAATAATTAAATTAATTTTATCTTATATAGTTGCAATTATATAAGTTGTAGTAGTTGAAATGACAGATTATTTTGCAATAATGTCTTTTTCTCTTCAGCACCTGACTTTTTAAATTCCAAAAATAATAACCACCGCAGGCTATATTTGTTCATCTAACGTTAGTTTACTTTACGAAGAAACTAAAATGTAATTCAATCTCAAACAGCGGGTAATTGCTTCATAAGAGATATATATATATATATATATATATATATAATATTAAAATGATTATTAAAAATAACGTTCTTTAAACTTCGGAAACCCGTCTTTTCCCCATTTAATGATGTCTTTTTGACTTACAATCATCTAAAGGTTTGGCTTCATAAAATCTTTTTCATTGTAATCGTACAAAAGTTCAACTCCGATATTTTCATGAATCCTGAAATCCCTAAATCATTATGTTAATGTAATTCTGCAGATATAATTCTACAGGCTCGCATACATAGCAACATATTGAGGAAATAAGTTTCATTCTCATCGCACTATAAATGGCCGTATCTGGCTCTGCTTGAGCAAACACGCAGGCTCATCTATTAGCCGTCTAAATCGTCGTTTTCAGTCGTCTGAGAGCTCTTTTACAGTATGCTTTCGTTTGTGCCACAGTCTCTTTAAAGACTTTCATCCACAACATTAAACATAGGTGGTGAAAGACGATATTTATGGCATTAAAGAGACTTTTCACTGAAAACGAAACTTGGAAAACGCACTTAGAGTAAGAATAGGTCTTCAAATGTCGCAAAGCCGGGACTACCGTCAAAAAATTATTTTGTCCATTTGGTGGGATTGGAAAGGAATAATTATCTACGAGCTCCTTCCTAAAAGTAAAACAAAAAAATTCTACGAAACACTGTCACTAACTGGATCAATTGATAGCTACAATAGAGAAAAAAAAAAGAGGGGGAGGGGGAGAAAAGAAAGAAAGAAAACGGCCAGAATTAATGAACAGACGAGGCATTGTTTTTCCTCACAACAACGCGAGACCACATATTGCATTAGAGAGAAGCTCTTATAGATTGATTGAGATGTTTTACCCCACTACATACTTTCTAGATTTCACTTCATTTGATTGATACTTCGTTCTTTCCTTAAAAATTCTCTTCCCAATAAGTACTTTAAATCCATCAGTGAAATAAAAGCGCACTTCAAGGGTTATTTCTAGTCCAAAACACAATTTTGGTAAGAAAGACTAAGAAGACTTCCTGGGAGATGGTTAAAAGGTAATATAGCAAAAGGGCTCTTATATAACAAATAATATCTTAATCAGTAGATGTTATGTATTCATTTCATATTAGAAATAGGAAAAAAACTTGTAGGATACCCTAATATTTAATAGAATATGAATTTCCAAACTCAAATTCGAAATTCTGCATCCCCACAAGTAGTTATCTTCAGATTATTCTTTCAACTACTGTTCGCCAATATTCATTTGCAAAATGATCAATTTTGTAAGAAAAATTCTTCATAAATTTGTATATTACAATGTTATTGTTGAATTCGAAAATCCTAGATGCATGCATTATTTAATTAATATTCAAATTAATAAATGCTTATTTACTAAAGTAGAGAATCAAAACAACAACAAAAAAAAAGTATCCAAACATTGAATCCAAAATATTACAGCATGATGTTTTAGGTTAAAATAATTTATAAGTAAATACAAATAGTAGCAATAGCATCCCCATAAAAAACTAATTTAATACTACATAATGACAACATGTGTCTTATAATTAAAATAATGAACTTATCAATAAAAAAAACTTTCTTATTGCTTTAGGTGCATTTCACAAATAAGAACAATCCATATTTGTTTAAATTTGTTCCGATTTTTTTTTTGTTTGTAACTTTAATTAGTCTGAATTAAGCTCAATATCGTGTAGTATTCTATATATTCTGAATAATAAAAAATAAATGAATTCTTAAGCAAAAGCTACTGTCTGCTCATGTTCAAAGATTAAATGTGCTTCAAATACTAAAGCCATTTCACATGATATGTAGTCAAAAGGTTAACGAATACATACTATCCCAAGAGTAACAATTTGTTAACTTTGGTATCTCTAAGTCAAAAAATCTGTCCACCTAAGCGTTCCGAATGATTTTTTTCATCAATCTTGTCGCTATGTATAGATAATTTGTAAGCCTTTTAATTTATTGCCATTGAAAAAAATTCACGTGCTACCAACAAAAGAAAATTAACCTGTCATTATCGCTAAAGAGAAAAAAAAATTCTTTCACATCCAAGTATTTTAAATGAGGGAAAAACTAATTCTATTTAACTGATTCCTAGCTTTCTAACTGTGATACCTTCAATTCCAAGAAATAAATAACATTGTTGAATAATACTGCCCATACATTTAATTAACAATCTGTTAAATTATAAATTTAGAGCACAAATAATATAAAAATATTGCATTTCATTTAAATTAATGTCACTTAGTATAAAAAGTTTTTTCTCTAAGTATTTATTTAAATGGACAAAAACTATTGTTCAAGCAAATATCTTATTTTCGTCCCAATGAATACTTAAAAGATTGTATGCAAATCTAGATCATCAGCGTGTTGTTTAGATAACAGGGGTGTTTGTGGGTCCCCAAAAAATCCCCTGAAACTTTTACGGACTTACTACCGACATTTTGGAGTTTCGAGAAGGGGGGGGGAGATATGAAAAATTACAATTATGAAGTATTGAATGACCTAATTATAAAAGTTCAATGAATTACTTTTTTTGCAAAGTTAATAACAAAATTAATTACAAAATTAATAACCAAATATTTTCATATAAACTACTACATTTTATGTAAATATTTTAAATTACCTGAATTAATTCTTTAAAAAAAATTATCTAATTTCTGCTGCTTTTTATTTTTTATTTTATTTTCTGATGTTTGTGGGCTTGTCTTTCTTTTGTGGTGAACTTCATAATTGACTTTTATTTTCCTCATTTACAGTAGAAGAAATTTCCTCGAGAACTGCACATGCAGAGGTAGAAACAGTTTGCTTTTCTGCTAATGTAGAAGGTTTTTCAGAGACTTTTATAGGTGACTCATCTGAAATACATGTTTTTAAGTCCTCTTGATATGTTTTCCAACTTCTGTTCATATTCAGTAAGAGATCTTTGTGAATTGGATCAGTCATAGGATTTTTTTAGCCATATTTTTCACATGAGGTTTCTTTAGAAGCCATTAAATCATATTTAATAGTCTGCACTGCATCTAAGGAATCAATCTTAAGAGAGGTTCTATAGTCGGTGACAAGTGTATCCTTTAAGTTGAATGCACTTTCCATTAATGGGCCATGGAAGCAGCTAAGGCAGGCTTTTACCAATTTAGCCTATGTAGGATACTTATTATCATTTGTGAAATCATCTTTTAAAATGAAAACTTTAGACCAATATTTATCAATTGTACATTTGACTTGATTTCCACTTTCATCAGATGTGTAGAGCATTTCTTTGGTGATATCAATATCACTCTGGTATAACCTTATTTCAGCTTCTACTTTTGACTTTTCATTATCACTAAAAATATGGGACATAAAAGATAATTTTTCAAAAGCTAATATTGTACTGGTTTTACCTCTTAGCTCTGGATCTAATGCTGTAAAACTAATTAGATATGAATTTTTAAGGGGTAATTTCTGTTTCATATGCTGTGCTGTATTAGTATAAGCTTTCATCAGAGAAATTTGGAATTCTTTTGCTATTGGATGATTTTTTGATAATTTCTTCAGGAGAGTGGAAGCTTCTGCACCAGTAAATATTACTTTGCTAGGTAGATGGAATTCTGGATTTATGAGATCAACCTTTAATAAATCATTATAATATGTGCACTCTATATTTTCTGGCTTCATAAAAAAAAGAGAAAATTTTTGCCATCAATTTATAAATACTGGAATGTATTAAATGAAGCATTGGTTTTTTTTGTTTCAAATAATTTAATATATGTGTTGAACTCTGGTAATACTGCTGAATATAATGCCATATGCAATAAAGTTTTGTTTTGCATAACAAATTACCCATTTAGTATTCTTTTTTTTTTCCGAGCTAAAGCATTCTTTGTGAGTTGTGGGGAATGCAAGCAAGAATACACCCCTTCAGCAATTTTTTTCCGAGCTGCAGAAATATTTCTTTTATTGTATACAGTTTCAAAATAAGAAAAGTAATCCCCTTTATCAGTTTTATCCAAGTAGTGAAAATAAAATGCAATAAGAGCATCCCACAGATCTCTGATTCTTTCTAAAACACATAAAATGTACACCCACCTATGGTCTGGTCTCTTCAAGGGCTTAAGTTTTTTAATGGAAGGGATTCACAGATTTTGAAAAAATTCTCTCTTTTACTGCAGCTTTTCATATCAAAATAGATGTCATCAAACAAATCTTCTAAGTATCTATCAAAACATGAAGCAAATTTTTTTGCACAGTTATTAGCTTTGTGATATGTGTCACCATCAATATCTAATAAGTGGGGTGCTTTGTTTGATCATAGTCTGGTTTCAACGCCCTTTTTTTTTTTTTTTTTTTGCCCCTCATGGTGTTACATGAATCCATTAATACACTAATTAAGTTTGCCCATGGATTATTATTATCTTCAATAGTATTAACAACTGCTTTAAAAACAGCTCCTGAATTGCAAGATTCCATCTTTAGAGATGCAAAATGTTGAACTACAACTTCATTTTGATTGTTGTCATAAATCTGCACCAATATTGCCAGTATACTTTCTTGAGCATTGCTAGTACTTTCATCCAAATTTAGAGAAAATGGAGTCTCCTTTAAAGTTTTAACGATATTTTCCTTAATAGTTTTTAAGAGCCTATATTTCATCTTATAACATGCAGTAGTCCTGGACATTTCCAACGAGTTTAGTGCCGTTGGATCGCGGCTCAACTGTTTGCAGAGTTCAATTAAATTGGGAGCTACATTAAAAGAAAGAGAATTCTCGGCGATAAACGAAGTTATTAATACCTCTTGGCGTGCTTTTCTTGTCACTATATCCAATGGCCGAGCATCAGTCTCCAGTAAGTCATCAGTATTTTTTGAATTAGCATAATTACTTAAAGTCATTGAATGTCTAATACACTTTGAACATTTTATGTGCGTCACAGTTTTAGAATGATTTGTGAAAGCCTTGAATCCTTCCCCACCATACTTCAGCAGTGAGTTACAAAAAACAATATGCTTGTCCAGCAACATTTATTTTCTTGCACCATGTGCCGATGGTATCCTCATTACCATCTCTCTGTTCAATCAAATTCCACCTAAATGCATTCCGGACACCTTCTTCTAATTGTATAATATCACTATTTATATCGAGAAATTTCATAGTGAAATTCACTTGCGTACATAAATAAAAAAAATATTTTAATAAACGAAACGAAAAATTAAATGAAACGAAAATTTTACACAGCGGAGAAAAAAAAGTTGCGAAGCGATCAATGACAAATAGCTAATACGGCGAAAAATCCCCCTTCTCTACTTATTGGCGCCACACTAGGAAAGATAAGACCTTTGAACCCAGAGTCAATTGATCGCACTTCTGGTCGAACGAAGTCTCTTCCTTTTTTTTTTCTGCCGCGCCTACTTGCCGAAAAGAATCCAGAAGAGAATGTCCGAGAACCGGGGGAATGAGTCATAACTCGCAATAAGGAAAGAACAAAAAAGGAGTTTTTCCCCCTTTTCACGCATTATCACTGCCTTTGGAGAAAGAAAGGAAAAGTTTTCACCACACACAGTGACCTTGCGTTTTCTGCTTTCTAAGCAAACAAAATCACCCAGATCAAAATAAATAATTCATTATTATTCCTACTTCCTTTTGAACGACAATCCCCGGAATTTCCGGGTATCGAAGTTCAAAATCCCCGGAATTCCGGGGTTTCCCCGGAGCACAAACACTCCTGCAGATAATAAGAGAAACTAAATAATTTTCAATATTTTAACAGGCCACCCAAATAAATTTGCAGATTACTTAATAACAATACACTTTAACAGTAACATTA
>JAPMOQ010052468.1:0-13238 GCA_026543055.1 Argiope trifasciata
AATATGACATAATTGCTATTTCTTTATTCTAATGAAATGTCAAGATAACGTTAAAATTCCCGAAGAAAAATTTCACTATCGAAATTTATTTTTAGATATATGTTTGAGATTTGTACAGATTCGAACAAATTATAATATTGTGTTAGCCCAGTGTTTCTCAACCTTTTAGTATTCATGGCCCAATTTTGAATCATAATTTTCATCGTGCCCCCCCCCCCCTGGTCCCCACATACAATAAAATGTATACAAAATGCAGTTTGAGTATTTTGGAGCTAATCCTACACTAAAACCTTAATTTTAAACTTTACAAATTACCAAGAATATGGAAATTTATTGACATTTGCAACACCGATCTTCAACATTGAAGAAACAAGATTCCTATGCCTTTTTATTGCTCTTACGTCCCTCCATGTCAGGCATTCCCACGATTTCGCGAGAAATTTTGATTTGTCTGGAATTTGTCTGGTCAGCTTAAAAATTAAGTTAGGAGCGTGCGCAGATGTGAACAAATGTTTTCTCATAGGGAGAAGGAGAAGGTTCTATGACGCCAATTTCAATTCCAGACAATCTCATTCGAGTCGATCCTTCTATCGCTATTGAATCTAATCTGAATGTATATGTTATATATAATTTCGTGTAATTGCAATTCACCGTTTTAAATATTCAAGCAGCAGACTTATGCAGAATCATGGATACATTTTTAAGCGGGCGTAAGCGAGCATTAGACGATATACAATCATCAACAAATACACAGATGAGCGTAGTTCCGAAAATAAAATCAAGAAAATATTCTCAAGAATACTTACATTTTGTGTTCACTAGTACTGAAGTAAATGAAGAAAAAAGGCCCCTGTGTATCATTTGCTCAAAAATGGTGGCGGCAGACAGCATGAAACCTAATAAGCTTAAACGATCTTTTGAAACTCTTTATAGTGAGTACGTAAACAAACCCAGATAATTCTTTGAATTAAAATTAAAATCATATGAAAAGCAAAACTCATTGTTTAAAAAACCTTTGCCTGTGAAGGAAAAAGCTTTAACTGCTCCTTACAAAGTTTCATATAAAATAGCCAGATGTAAATAGCCTCACAACATTGGTGAAGAGCCTATTTTGCCAGCCGCAATTGAGATTGTAGAATTTATGTTTGGAGATAATTTTGCAAAGAAATTGCAGTCTATACCTCTTTCAAATCATATTGTTGTCCGTCGAATTGCTGATATAGCTGAAGATGTCAGCTTTTGAAGAAGTTACGTGACAAATTGTTTTCAATACACCTCGATGAGGCTACAGATAGTAATAAAGATGATCATTTCATTGCCTATGTTAGATTTTGTGATGATTTGTCAGTAGTTACTTTTCTGCAAACCAATAGAACTCGAAGCAACAGCATTCGCATTATTTGCTATCTTAAATGATTTTATGAACGAGACAAACATAGAATGGAAATATTGCTTCGGAATATGCACCGATGGTGCTCGTTCTATGTCCGGAAGATTCCAAAGTATTCAAGTACTTGTGAAACAAAAATCGCCAAAGTGCATCTGGACACATTGCAGAATCCACAGAGAAGCTTTGGATACCGAAGAAATGAGTCCTGGTTTGAATATTGTGTTAACTACGGTTGTAACCGTAGTAAATTATATAAAAATGAGACCTCTGAAATCAAGAATCTTTTCCTCACTTTGTAAAGACATGGGTGCAGTACATTCAGCTTTACTATTTTATAGCGATGGTTATTACGAGGGAAATTTTTGCAACGTGTTTATGAATTAAGAGAAGAAATCGCCGTTCTTCAATAAGAGGAAAACAGACCGGAAGCTGAGAATTTTCGCGATAGTTTTTTTGTGATGAAATTGAGCTACATGGCCGACATATTCGGGAAATTAAATAAAATTTCAGCTGCAAGGAGCAAATACACATATATTGGATACGTGTGATACAGTTAATGCATTTTGAAGGAAATAGGAGTTGTGGAGCAGAAATTCAAAGCAAGAAGATTTAACAATGTTTGCAAATTTGAATGATTGTATTAAAGCTTACAAGGCTCAAGAACAACATGTAAAAGTTGTTTTTGTAAAAATTGAAAATCATTTATCAATGCTAGCAAAGAATTTAAAAAAATACTTTCTTCCTGACGACAAACTGATATCAAGTTACAAGTGGGTAAGGGATCCATTTCAAAATACTCCCGAAGGACTCTCAATTGAAGAGGAAGAAACCATCATAGACTTCACTGCATGCGGCGAAACCAAAAGACAATTTAGTAATAAATCACTCTTTGAATTTTGGGCACGAGTGGACGATGAGTTGTCTGCACTAAAAACAAGGGCATTTCGCATTCTACTACCATTTTCAACATCTTACCTTTGTGAAACTGGATTTTCTGAAGTGACTTCTTTGAAGACAAAATTTAGATCTCAGCTAAATATAGAAAAGGAACTGAGAGTGTCTATTTCTAATATTAAACCCTCCTTCGAAAACCTTTGCACTGCAAGACAGGCCCAAGAAAGTCACTAATAATTATTAAATTTGTTTTTAATTTAGTAATTTGTTTTAATTTAAATGTATTTTTTGTATGTCTTTTTGTGTTTTTTTTTTAAATTTAAACGTATTTTGTTTTGTTTTGTTTGTCGAAATGCATTTTGTTTTGTATGTGTGTGTCTATTCTTTCCTTTCAGTCACTTAATCATTTTTTTAAAATAACATTTTCTCTTGGATGTACTCGCGCCCCCTTAGGGGGCTCGCCCCACAGGTTGAGAATCACTGTGTTAGCCTCTTAACTGTTTTTCTCAAGTGCCATACGTACATCAATTTATCGAATTTTGATAGTCGTAAGAAAAAAGAATAGACCATGATGATTAAATAGAAATTCCTGATGATTAAAATTTGATATTGAAGTTATTTCTAATACATATATAGACAAGTATTCAATATACTTCTATTTGAATCGTAATAATTTTTTTTACCAAAATAGAAGGTGTCATCTTATTAGATCGTAAAGAAGATAAATCAATTAAAGCGTTAGCACAGATTGAAATATAATTTCACTAAAGCTTGTGTGGGAAAAAATAGTTTAGAAAAAATGTGAAGATTTAAAATAATGATTTTTAATAATGTTTTCAATATATTGAATTGCATTTTAACTTTTACTTTTTTTGTGCAAGAAATGTAGTTAAAATATAATTATCAAGAATTTGAACCGAGAATAAAACATATCTATACATTTCAAACCATCTTCTTGAATTAGAAAATAAATATTTAATTTTTTGTATATTTGTGTGTGAACGAGGTAACTCAAAAAGCGTTTTTTAGTTTGAAAAGATGAAATTTTGCGTATGGTTTTATGAAAAGTATATTTCCACCAGATTCAAAAGCTAGATCACTATAAATTGATACACAGACTAAGAGACTGAAATTTAGCTTAACAAATGTTGGTTTAAATCCTGTAAGGACAGATCGTATGTCTGCCAGGACATACGATCAATACAGGAGTTTATGCATGGAAAAGAGGATAAGCCTTTTTTTAAGTGAATAAACGAGAAAGCTTAGAAGATATTCCTCCAGCTAGTTTGTTGTAAGGAAATAGAAAGATAAAAACAAAGGGTATTAAAACTAAATTTTAGTTTTTCAAATTTGATTTTTGGTGCCCGAATTGGATATAAACATCGCGTTGAAATTAAACAAGGTTGTGTCAAAACAGAAACTTTGTTTGAGGAAAATATGTGAATAGTGATGCATTGTAAAAAAAATCTTAAGAATTGAACATTTTATGATAAAGTATAAAATTTTATTGTGATTCTAAAAAGATAAATTCAATTATTCGAATGCTAGGTTCATCTGTCTTAATGGTCTTTAAAATGGTCTTTAAATACTTTATGCAACGTCAATGTCACTTAAATACTTTCTGTCCCCTACGGTATACAAATGCCCATGAATTTCGTAGCCCTAGATCCAATGGCCTTTATATCGCCAAACACACACTGAGAACTTTATAATAGATATAGGTTTGTCTCGGTGGTATAAACTACATGTAAGGAAAGTAATCCAAATAAATTCCTTTCAAACATTCATCATGATTTATACCAATTATTTTACCTTCTCGTTTAATTCTCGCTCTAAATTTCCCATTTTCAAGCTCTTTTTTCATTGTGTTCACTTCTCATTCAAGTTCTTCATTGTAAAATGCCCATGTCTTATTTATACTGCACACTCGAACAATACATTTTTGAACGATAAAAATATATCGTTCAAAAGGAGGTGGGAATCAAATTCAGCTCTCTAAACTATCTTTAGCTATCAAATTTAAAAGTATCTCTACTCATTAGAGTGTCTTAACTCTCTTGTACAAATATGACTGTCGACAAATGCTGAATATTTTTGAATTGATATAAATCACTAACTTCTGTTTAAAGGGAAAAATAAATCTTGATGACACATTTAGTTGAAACCTAAAAATTGGAGACTCAAACTAGCCAAATAAATTCTTCGAATCAAAAATGCAATGTTTTATTTACAAAATACTAAATTATTCGAAATGAATAGCAAAACTGAAAATATATAGTTAACGTATATACAGATTCCCATGACAGCAAAAATAATCAATGTTGTCAGTGTCATCTATTTAGTTCTCCCATGCCTTATAAATGTTCTAACTTTGATAGTTTGTTACTTCTTAAAACTGCTGTTAAATTTGCGATTTCATATCTAGATGTCTTCCACATAATGTCATAGCTACATGCATTTTTCCCAGCCATAAAACTGTCCCCAACTTAAAAACAACTCCAATCGATGTCCCATTTGCCACCCCAATGCCGTTCAAAAGATAATCAGCTCGTTAATCAGATCCATACAAGCGCTAATGATGGCACTGATCCGGGATTTCCAGAAATTAATGCACGTGAGCGCTAATGATGGAACGGGATCATTTAAATTTCGCAAGAGATGAATCATTAGAATACAATGAAATTTAAATATTGAATACCAACGTGGCATGGGGGTATAATGAGATTCAAGATCGATATCTGATATTTATAGTGGGTTCATAAGCAACAATGTATTTCAGTTAAACAAAGTGTAAATTCAGTTTAATTATGGATTTCATCGTTAATTACTTTGACCTTAAGCTGAAAGCTTCAACTCAGCATGTATTGCATAAATAAACATATAACTTGATTGTTGACCTATGCATATATCAAAATATAATCAATAAAAATATTTCCTCAGATTTTTCTGGAATTTCTGAAATAAAGTGGTGATTCGTGCTTTAACATTTTATATAGTAAAGAGTGTCAAGTTGTAATTTCAGAACAATATCTTCTACCTTTTATTGTAATAATAAATAAGTTAAACCCATTTAAAATTTATAACATTTGTTTCTTCGGAAATATTTTTGAACACAAACTGCAGATGTTAACAAAAGAATTTTTTAACAAAATATTGTATTTGAGCATAAAAGTAGTTGTTGACATTTGTGAAATACTTCATAATCAGCAAGAATGCTTTTTAAACGAATCAAAACCACACTGATTTCCCTTTTTAGCTATATTTATTAGAAATATTCTTTAATCTTATTAAGTAATGTATAAAATTGAAAGAAAAATCTTATTGCGGTAAAGTCCACTTTAAAAAATTTTCAGTTTCATTGCAGATGTTTTTGGTTGGCATTTGAGAATTCAAAAGACAATTACCTTATAAAAATCAAAAGCAGGGCGGAATACCCAGCACAATTTAAAACGGGAAATAATTTTTTAATAATATATGATATCCAGTTATCTTTTTTAAATCTAGATAATTCTGGTACACAAATATATAACATATTAATTTTTGAAAGAAAAATAATAAGGATTATTTTTAAAACAGGCTCTTTTTGATTTGATTAAGCATTTTCATCTCTTTTCATTAAATATTAAAATAAAAAGTATTCCAAACATCTAATTAAAATGTATTGATTTTCAAATTTTTAATTTAAAATTTTGGCTCTAAATAATATTAAAAAACTATCATAAAACAATGTGACTCAATAAATCTAATTTCTCTGAGAATTCTAAAACAAAAACTTGAACTCGCGGGGAATTTCGATTCATAGATGTTACTTTGTTCCAACGATGTGTCAATTATTGTCACATTGTTTCAGCGATATGTCAAATTTTGTCACATTGTTGTTTGCTGACAACAACTGACTTTTTAATATGTATATATTTTAATATGTATAACAACTTATATCTTACATGATGAACTTCTTACATAAAGTTGACAATCATCTGTGAAAAAAAAATTAAATTAGTATATTTTTTATATTTTTAAGAATTTAAATTAACTATAAAATTATTTATGTGTTTTATAAAATATCTCATGGTTAATATGTAATTAGTTGATAATAACTTATCTACACGTAGCATTGAGAGCTTAGTTATTTATCAATAAGTACGATCTAATTAAATTATTACTGTCAACAAATTCTTTGCCATGTCCACTAGGGAATTTGACTTGACTTTATCATAATGTATTTAAAAAACAATTGTTTTAATTGCATTCAATAAAAGAATAATGATAATTTGATGCATTTTAGGACATAAACACTTACAAAATTAAGCTCATTGAAAAGTAATTTAATATTAAATTGTAAAACAAAAATATACATACAAATCTCCTTTACCAAAGTTTAATTCACGATTTTTTTTTCTTAAACACAAAAAAGAAACTAGTTATTTTAAATTAAATTATAGAAGCAATAAAAAAATTACTGAATGACAATCACAAAATCTACAGATGTATGAAACTGTTTAAATCAATTACAGCATGGTACGGAAGAATGGGACACATTAATTTCGTCTACTTTTCATTTAAAAGAGATAATTAAATTCTTCATTTTATTTTTTTCATTTAAAAGCATTGCACTAGGAAACTCTGACAGAATGGATATGTAATACTGAATGAATCTCACATCGATATACTATTCAAATTCATTAATTGTTTACTATTCACTTTGAAAGTACTCAATATCTTTTTCCATCTAAAACTTCATTGTAGAAATCGCACCTGTTAATTAAATATTTTGAGATATGTTGAAGATTCTTGCGTATTAAAAAGCTGTAAGAATTAATTAGATTTTAATTAAAAGGATTTCATTAGAATTAGTTATTTCACAATCAAGTATCGAATTATCTAAGAAGTTTTAACTGTTCTAAATGGAATTAGCTTTCAAGACAGTTAAAAGATATTGAGGGGTCCCAAAGCTTTTGAGGCTTTTTGTCTCTAAATATAGTATAATATAAACTAATATTTCCATTGGAGAAATTTTCTTTAAAAATGGGATTTTTGTTGTATAATATTTAAACTTAATAAATGGCATTTATTTAAAGTATTATAAAATGCAATTGAGCCAAGAACATCATAAAACATTGATGGTTTCCCTCATAGCATATTAATACTTGCTATATAAAGAATGCAAATTTACTTTTTAAAATGAAGTTTCTTTTTAAAATTGAAGCTGATGAAGTATAAGAAATGTGGTCTCCGTTTGACTTATGCCTTTATTTTAAGCGTAGTTAAATATTTAATTTAAGGCTTATAGCAGTTCAAAAGATGTATTAAAAACAAAACTTTAAATTTAAAAAAGTAGTTGTATATTAGTTCAAAATGTAAAAATAACAAAATATTTCTTAAACTCTGTTCAACGGAAAAAATAATTAATCTCACAGAAAGTTAAAAAGTTGTGTCTATTTTTTCTCGTGTCTTCTTTAATAAGTGTGGAAAATGTAGGTTGATTCAGACTAGTTAATTAGAAGAACATGTGAAATATGCAAATATACACACTTACAAAGCCCGAAGACATTTATGTATATGAAGATTATCCTTTGTCATATACGACTAGATCTTTTCGTTTTAAATTATATCAGCAAACGCTAAATCTAAATTGTGATTTAAAAATTAAGAGTTTAGAAAAACTATCATAAAATTTAGATTTCATTTTGGTTGATCGTATCCGAATTTCGATACATATTAATTGTGTTTATAAGACAACTTAGTAAATCTCATGTTTAACCCTTTTCAAATAACATATCAAATACGCAAAAACAGTCACTACTTTGAAGTATTTTGTCGAATAATAATTATTTTACTGCATTATTATTCTACTACAAGGTGATTTATGATTCTACATTTAATAAGGAATAAAGATATTAATCTTCTGTTATATAGATTTAGCATTTAAAAATTATTGCTTTCACAGCTAGAAATGATTCCAAAAGTGTGCTTCGGCGACGTCTAAAATATACACATTGTTATGGAAAATTTTAAATACGAAATACAACAGTACGAATATAGTAAGCGCAAGGTGAACAGCCTAACAGGTTTGATAACGAAGAATGTTGCTTTATTCAATACGAAATGAAGAACAAATAGACAACAAAAAGCAACACTTATAGTAAATAACAGCACTCTGACAGAAATTATGTAGTAAATAACCATAAGGGTAAAAATTCTCGCAGAGAATCTTGAGATATCTTCACACATCTCAGTTCACTTTCTATTTCCTACTGTCTACTCGCCTGTGATTTAGATTGCTGTTTAGCAATCAACTCACTATTCAATGCTGCCTTAATATGCGACTTGGCATTGACTTCAGCTTTCGTTTGTCTGTTTTACAACATTTTAGTGTCAAGGCAAAGAAGTTAGAATTATCGTTGTAATGGGCCTAATCCCCATATTCTTACTTTTTATAAATTCCTCAGTTTTGATTTCCAAATGGTGGTCAAGTTTACAGTGAATCATTAATCTAGTATACGCTCAGCATACATTAAAACTAACTATAAGATTGTCTTCCTTACCAGAAAATTAATGCTTTCTGAGAGCAACTTTACAATTTAGCGACATTAGTAATCACAATCTTGAAGTTGGATTTTTTTTTAGAATTATAATACTTTTCCCTTGTGTACTTTTTATCTTAGATGAAAAATGATTAAATCAAGTGAAATTCAATAATTAAGATTTAATATAATGAAAAAAAGATCAATGTTGTTCAATTATTTTTATGCCACAGTAAATGTAGGCACAGAAATATCATATTTACTCTAACATTTTAACTATATTGAATATGCTATATTGTTATTAGATAGTAAAAGATTAATATTGTGCAAAACCCAAAAGTTTGATGCACTTAATAATGTTCCTAATTTTTTTCAAATTTCTGATCATTAAAGGTGCCCGAAATTTAACAGTTTATAATTCACTTGAGTCATATTTCGTATTTTGTTTTTTCAATAATTAAATAAACTTTCAATATTACACTCTTAATTATCTTCAGAAAGACCATCTGACATTTTATGTTTTAGAAAATATTCATCGTCTAAAGTGAAGGCTAAAAAATAAGCATAAAATTAATTTTTCAAATGCTAACTTGTTTTCCCAGGAGCTTTAATGTAAATCTTCAATGAAAGTTGAAATAAAAATTTCAAATTTTTCTTAAGAACCGAAAGGATATTAAATGTAAAAAAAAAGAACTGACATGTGAAGATTCGTTGCTTAGTTGGGGAGTACAAATAATAGGTCCCCGGGCAATAATTGGGAAGAGTGATGGACATTTAATGAACTTTCTGCAAACAAAGTGTTGTACTTTTGAAAAATACGAAATTTTAAGATAACATTATTGAGTCAATATATATAAGACGGATGCCCTTCGGCACTGAAATCTAATTTTATATTCCCGATTGATGAAAGCCTAAATGACATTTAAATTTAAAATCCTGAGGGCAATACAAACATCCAGATGTGAAAAGAAGCTTTTAAATAATTTTCAATAATTTAAATGTTGCACAGAATAACAAAATTTTAATAATTACTATTAAACCTTGTGCTGTATAGAGGAATATATAATTAAGACACTTTGATTTGTGTGTTTAATTTAAAATAATTGAATTTTCTGTCATATTTTTCTAATTTAAAGAGATTAGTTTCATTTTTATGTTCTTCAAATGCGAATGCAATAAATGAATTGCTGGACAAAGCATATTTGGGACTGTATATATTTCATTTGGAATTCAAAAGCAATTGTAAGTGGTATAAAAAATTAGTGATGATTAATTTAAGAATCAGAAAGTTGATTTAAAATATTTACACTAAAGAATTTTGAATGCAAATTAATTTAAACTCTGATTTTATAGTTTAATAAGTCCTAATTTTTTCTTTAAATGGTAGCTAGTTATATATAAGTAAATCATGTCATGGCACAATTCGTTACTGCTTATGTAATTTCATTTCATTATTCAGATGGTATGTTGGCTAATTTTGTGTCTCTGAAACCTTATGATATTTTAACATCTGTCATATAACATTTAACCATAAAACGTATAGAATGTTCTGCATGATTTAAAGCATTCGCTTAACTTATAAAATTCTCCAACATAATTAAAAATGTTTGTGCTAACCTGAAATTATAGCTAGATATATATATGGAAAAGTAATTTTAATTTACTACAGGAAAGATTTTTATTACTCATTTCAAGTGATTATAAATCTATGGTTCATCTTAAAAATGTCTATTTCTTTGGGGGGTTTTTTCAAAGATAATGATCAATGTAAGATAGTTCTTCAATAAATAGCACTGTATATGTATACGAAAAAATGTTCGTCTTGAATGAGAGAATTGCCTTTCCATGTTCTGATAATATGATATTCCGTCTGATATACCATGCTCAGATATAGCCTTTCAATGTTCCAAAAATTGTTTATTCAGAAGATTAACGAATGTAATTTAAGCAATATTCATTTCTGGAAAAGACATTTCAACAAATGAGTTAATGAGAAAATCTGCTTTTGGGTTATTTTTTGAGAAAAGGAAGAAAAAAAAAATATTCAAGATTTTTGCGTAGCAATAAGTTCATTCTCAATAAATCTATAAATAGAGATCTAAGAAGCTTAATAGCTCAGTTAATCACTTCTATAACTGACAGAGTAGATTCTCTTCTCTTATAAAACATTATAAGCCGAATTTACAAGGAATTCATTCGATTTTTGATGCATGCACAATAAATTTAGGGATTTTCTTAAAAAAATGCAGTGGAAAAAATTCAAACTGTACATAATTATTCGTATCATGACAAGTGTAACTTAGTAAGACTAAAATTTGGTTAAACTTGACAACAACCTCCAACATTACATAGAAATATCCTCCAATAGACTAACAATTCCGTAAAAACAGTATTTGAAATTGTTCAAAATATCTTCGCCCACTTTTATTAAATGCAAATATTAAATATCCCTTCCTCTTAAACCACAAACAATTTAAGGAATTACTTTGAATGAAGATTTTTTTTTGTAACTTAAAAATTTGTCAAATATTTTCTAACTCACTACTGAGCTTAATTCTCAGAATTCACTAATTTTTCATTAAATTAAACATTATTTTAATCCTTTATAATCATAATGATCTTTGGTTTATATATCCGATGCCTTTAAAAAGCTTTGCTTAAGTCCAAGACTGATGAAAGGTGCCTGTATCCCATAATTAAAGCGAATATTTGAAGCAAGAAGATTTGTCAGAGAATAATTTTTAAAAAAACATATTTTCATTTGTTAGTAAGAAATCGTGATCTGCCAACATTTATAATCCTTCAAAATATTATTTTAAATATTTTAATTTCATGAAAATATTTATTATTAAAAAATAATCATTTAAAATAAATAGTGAAAATATCGAAACATTGGTAAATAAGATCCCACTAATTCATTCGATATTTTAATCATATAATAAATCGTCCGGAATGTTTACAAAGTTTCACTTAAACATGCATGGCGTATTTCCAATCAAGCAAAACAGTCTGTAAACATGTGAAAGGTAGCGAATCAAAGTGATACTTGTTCACTAATGAAAAAGCTAATATTATTTAAATACCACATAGTTCATATAGAAATGATTGCACGTTTGACTAAATTTATAATAATTATTTTAAATTTATGTCACGTTCATGATATTTCACATAACCTTTTTTTTATATAAAAATACATTTATTATGGATTTGTTGATTCTGTGCTCTGCATTTTAAATTAAATTTTTGTTAAGACTTTTATTTTATCTTAGTGTTTTATACTTATGTTTACTTTACAATTATGTAAAATCTATTATTAGATTCGATTAATTATTGAAAATCTAGGTCAAATTTGCTTTTCATACAAAGAACGTTTCAAGGAGTGATAAGTTTGCAGTGCATGAAGTAATTTTAAAAAATTAAATTGTGAGGACTTGTTTTTTGTGAGGACTATTATTTTAGAAATTATGAGTGAAAAAATATCTCATTTATTTAGTGTTTCACTTTGTGACAATAGGATTTTTTCCTATGTATTAATATTTATATTTCTACTTTTTTCACAAAAGAAATATACTAAGAGAAAGTGGGATAAAATTGTTCGTAGCTTGCTGAAAAAACTTGGTCTCTTGACTTAAAATCATTCGTCTCACCTCAGACTCACTAGAGGATGTAATGTGGTGGTAAGTTTATAAGTCAGATAACAACCTAGGGACATGAATGTAGACTATTATCTAGTGGTCATTTTAGTAGACTATGAACCCACCGTTGTAAGCTCGAATCTTAAAGAAAGAAAAAGGATTTTGAATTCGAGAATTTAATGAATATATATATATATATATATATATATATAAT
The DNA here is from genome assembly GCA_026543055.1 of Argiope trifasciata. Classification (NCBI taxonomy): domain Eukaryota; kingdom Metazoa; phylum Arthropoda; class Arachnida; order Araneae; family Araneidae; genus Argiope; species Argiope trifasciata. Next base: position 12,658 of record JAPMOQ010052468.1, read on the forward strand.
CTGCACTTTTACAATAGGAATTTGGTCTACAGATTATATTTTTACTTGAATATGAAGTACACAAAGAGAAAGTATTGCAATCTTCTAAGACTTCGAACTCAAAATTCGAAGAATATTCAGATTTTAGATCTTCAATCTTAAAACTCATTTAAGGAGCTATGTTATCTTTCCTGTTAACCCGATAACTGAAAAACAGCTTAAGTTAGAAGAAGAAAGGGGTCGCGGTGGCCTGGTGGTAAGGCCTCGGCTTCGGAAACGGAGGGTTTCAGGTTCGAGACTCGATTCTACCGAAGATCCGCCGTGTGAGGGGGTCTCTTGGAAGTTAAATCTGTCAGGCCAAACGTCACTTCAGGTGTCGTCCTCGTCATCTGACCGTGGTTCAAAATTACGTAGTCCGTCCGAAAATAGCCCTCGTTGCTTTAAACGGGACGTTAATATAACTAAATTAGAAGAAGGAATTGTGTCATGTAATCCCGAATAAAAATTTTTATATTTCTGTTCGATTCTGAATGAAATATAAATGCCTAGTTGCTCTAATATAATTTGAAATGATAGCTACTAAATGAAAGATATTTTCATGG
>JAPMOQ010052471.1:0-52390 GCA_026543055.1 Argiope trifasciata
ATTTTTCGCTCAAATTCACTAAGAACTGTTGCCACCAGCGTGGAAGCAAGTTTAATAAAATCAGTAAACTATTTTATAAATATATAATAAATATAAATAAAATATTAATATATCTAATTAATGTGTTTGCATAGTTATTGTTTTTTTAACTTCAAAATTCCAATCGAATATTGATAAATAAATGAAACAATAAAGGAAAAAAAATTTGATAACAAGAAATTAGTTGAATCGAATAAAAATTGGAAAAAAAAAACTGAAGAAAAAAACGGATGTAATTTTTTTCAAACCATGGCAAAATGTCCGTTTAAAAACATCAGATCGTATCATTATAAAACAATTTCGCCGGAGTCCTGGCATAAGGAAAGAACGTCTTCCCCATTATCTGAACGTTCCGCATTCGACACCCGATTCGAGCATTAGTTCTCTTTCTTCTATCTGCTGTCTGAAAGGTGTACGAATGTGCCTCTCTGTAAAAAGGGGTTGTGCAAGCGATTGTGAAGCATGAAGTAGATAAGTCATACTCTTAACCCTAGTTGGCGCTACTGAAGAAACGAGAGACATTCTCTCGACTCAAATCGCTGACATATAAATGTCATCTGGTTTAAAAGTGTCATAAATAATTTATAACAAATTTGTTTTAAAGTTTAAATGAGAACTATTATTATTTAAAGGCCATTAGTATAAACAAAAGTTTTTGTTTTTAAATTTTATGGATTTTATAAAAATATCAATAAAAAATTGAGTAATACAATAAGGTAATTCTTTTGGCTGATTATCTCAGTGTTTATATAATGTTGTTATAAACTTCATAAAGAAAAAAATGATTCCAAAAAAAGTTTAAGTATAAAATAGTATGATAAGATCTCCCAATATGAATACAATATATCATTCTTTTTTTTTGTACAAAACTAATAGCTTTTTAGAAATAAGCCATTTATTTCGAATATTCATTAATCAATACGAATCTATTTGACCTTCCTCAATATATATATAGTAATATGTGTAGGTTGTTTTCTAATCAATTTGATGCGTGTTCATCCCATACAATCGGGGTGTTCTGGAGAGGGTAAAATACAACAAAGTCCTTTGAGGAAACTTCAAAAACAGTTACTAAACTCTAAATCTATATCAAATTTTTAAAAAAAATCAGTATAAACTTATATTTTTTCCTAATTATTTGATTTTTCTTTACTATATTATAAAACTATACAAAAAGTGTAATTTTTTTTCCTTCAGAAAATCAATTAACATTCTTATGGCTAATTGTTTATTAGAAAACATAAATATAATTTTAAGAATTGTTTTTATGTGATGATGCTAAAAGGACGCTACATTAGGTTAAAAGATCATAATTAAAATTTTTAAAAATAGAATTTAAACAGCTGTCAAAGGAATTACAGTTTAAAAAATCTTTCATATGTACTTGTATTAAGGCCTTATCACACGGTGAAATTTCGCCAGCACTTTTCCGTTTCTACCCTCAAAAACCGGTTAGGCAAGTTTATAATCGACAACTTTATCGAACCAGTTCCAAAATGTTATCGGATAATATTGTCCGCAAACGAAATTCAACCAATCATGTGAAACTTTAAAGTGACGTCACTTTCCTTGTCGTTTGCTGACGGAAAGTGCTGAAGATATCTTGCCGTGTGATAAGGCCTTTAGACGTAAAGGAAGCTAAAACCGTCTTTATTTATTGTTGCTACTTATGGTACTAAAAGCCCGCAAACAAACTGTCACCGATTTTAAACGAAGTGCAAGATAACTGAATTATACCTACAGATTTAAGGAAATTATTCAATACTTTCGATAAAAATAAAGTACTGAATTACAAAATATACTTCTTTAAAAAATAATTAAATTCAAAGTTCTTTGCAACAACATTTTTTAAACACATTTTAAAATAAAGAATTTAAAATTAATAATCAATTGATTTTATTAATTTTGCTGCGGATTCTTCGGAACAAAACTCTGCAACATAATGCATAATTTTGTGTGCTTATGATTTTAAAGTCTCTCCTTTCTTAAATCAAAAGGGATAAAAAAATATTAAATAATGAAATGCAGTTGATATCAACAAAAGAAAAGATTAATAAAACGTTAATAAAATATAAAAGAAGTAAGCTAAGCGAATATAAATATCTTGCAACCGCGACTAAAGCGAGAAGGCGAGTGAGCAGCAAGTTTTTCTTATCGCTACGGATTGACGCCAAGAAAAAGAATAACCCCCCGACAGATTCCACCCATTCAAAATGGATCTTCCCAACCGAATCCTGTTTCTATAACGCCCGCCGTAAGCATAGACGATCGTCTGGCAGAGTTCTTGTGATGGACAGACAATAGTTTCTAAGGGGGAAGACCGTGCGTACTCGAGTGCTAAAATTTCTTTTCTAGCTCACATGAAAATGACACTCACACACACGCGTGTACTATGCCTTTTTATTAGAGGGGCCCTTTCACACACCTTACAGATAGAACACAGGGTAGAGGACAGCCATGCCGTAAACAGGACTCGAATCTGGGAAGCCCAGACGCGGGAAGACTTTTAGGCCAGGTCGCCGGCTTCTTGAATTGCATATTCTGTTACTCTAGCAAACGCATTTTAATTCATTTCTTCATTTAATTCATTGTGAGTGAAAAAATTCCACGCAACTTAACTTAAATCATTTACAGGTTACTATAAATTCTATTGGAAACACCAAAATTAACTGTGAAATAAAATTAAATTCCGAAAGAAAAGTTTATATTTTCATTTTTTCAATACTTATTTAAAAAAGCTCTCGATTAATCAATAAAAAGTCTTATTAGAAACTTTTTTACAGATAAATATTAAAAATATGTAAGAAAATATAGTAAAATAACAAATAAATAAATAAAGTCAACTTTCGAATTCTTTACTTTTCAACGAACAAAAATCATAGAAAAAGTATTAAAAACAATGAATTTAATTACAAAAATGAATGGCATTTGAAATTTGGCTTATCAATAACATATAATTTTTGAAAAGTGTTTAGAAATTTTTCAAAAAAAAATTTACGTTTTAAACAAAACAATAATAATAAAAAGAACAAAAACCGTTGATTGCATTCGATTGAATAATATCAGTAAAATGTAACTCTCGTAAGACTTGAATGCTGAATGCTAATAGATAATAGACTATTTTTAATACAGTTCTGGAAATCGAGAAACACACTACCACACAAAGCGTTGGATCAAATTGACAACATCGAGAGAAATATATATTATCATGTGAGAGTATGATGTTGTTTTGGTTTGAGGTTTTTGAAGACTCAAAATTCTAAGGCAACTAATTATCGATTTACCACTTTTGAGGCATCAATTTTTTATTTTAGGGTTGTTGGAAAATTAGGGTATATATATATATATATACAGAGAGGGTGGGAGGGAGAGATATAGAAGTCTTGTGATCACACTTGTTAATAAATTAATTAAGACAAATAGTGGCTTAAAATAATGATGATAACATGATACAAAACTCATGACTAAAAATTTACAATCGAAGATTTCATTTTTTGCTTTTTATTATTTTAAAACTCTTTCCTTTAAGTTTACTCATTTCATGTTTGCAAAATGGAAGTGTAATAACTGATTTTTCATGCACATCCTGAAGTGTCAGAAGCAAACATTTTTTACACTGGTGTATTTTTCCTTAGTATATTTTATTTTATTGTTTTCAGAAAATAATTATTATTAAACAAATTATTGTTCCTTACTAAGGGTGCCACCTGGTGATAAATTTGAAAAACAATAAATCTCAAGATCAAAATGTAGAAAATAATAGAAATATGATTGGAAAATTCTTATTTTTGGCGTATTAATATAAGTGTCACTTTTAGAACTCCTTAAAAACCTTTCCTACTTAAAATAAGTATAAGTGCTTATTAATTAGTTTTGAAATATTAGTTCCGAAATATAATCGATACGTTTTAACATAAATTGTGTGTATGCATCAAATCTACAAATCTAAGAAATATCAATTTCAACTAGTCAAGGGAAAATGTAATTTTATATTTTTTAGACAGATTAAGACATTTAATTTGAGAGTTCAACAATAAAGGGCAACCATCTTTGAACAAGAAAAGAAAATATCATTCATATGCGGAGTATTTTCAAAAATTACTGCGATAGCATTCAGAAAATTTAAACTGAAATGGTTTTGCATTAACTCTAAAAAAAATTCTGCAAATTTTTCTGTATTTATTTTTAAGGTTACTTTCTTGATCTTATAATAAAATAATAAATAGCTTTTTTTAATGTTTAGCAGACTATTAATTGGAAAAAAGAAAGCTCATTGACATTCTAGTATTTAATTTAATCATAATGATTTTTTGCAACAGCACGAGAATTATTTTGAGAAGATCCTATTAATCATGAACCTGACAGAATGGACACCTGAATTAACTAAATTACAAAGCTTACTTATTCACATATAAATAAGTCATATTACTGACTCTCCGACGAGCGTCGAACGTAAAAAGGTAAAAAAAAAAAAAAAAAAAAAAAAAATGAATGAATGACCTGACCGTCGCTACAGCAGTACTGGTCCGAACTGCAGTTGAGTCTTAAGGGCCATCACTGGCCACGGTACAACCCTTCCCTAAGAAAGTATGTCCTGTGATGGATGGAAGGATACAGGCCGCTTTACTTTTCGTGTTCCTTCTAGGGTAGCGATCGACTAACCATCATGCCAGACGTTTCTCATACTCAATTACGCGGCATATTACTGAAAATGTATTCAACACATTTGCGATTCTAGTAATAAAATCGACTTTGTAAACTTCATACTACTTCTGGTTACATATCTCAACTTTTAAAACCTGACGGAAAGACAGACAACAAGAAAGAAAGATTCCATCCATTACCTGATACAAACCTTGCGGAATAAAATTGAAGAGAGTGGAATGAAAATCACGGAATAAATTTCATCTGTCTAGCTTATTGTATGGTCGAATTATCTTATTTATAAGAAAAAGGATAGAATTCTAACAGTTAGCTATTGCTGTTGTTAAGAGAAAAAAATCGGTAAGGTTTGAAACTGGGAAATTCCTCAAAATTTCAAGATGAAATTCTTTTTAATTATAAAACTTTTTCTAACAAGAATAGCAAAAATAATATTAGCTAATGAACAGCAAGATAAATTTCCTTTAGAAGTCTAAAAAATTGTTTCCAGAATTTCTTAATTAAACTCATTTTATTTTATTATTACTTAGTTATGTAGTAAAACAGAAAAATTCGTTTCCTTTAATGCATTTTTAATAAAATATTTATTTGAGAGTCAATCGAAGATGTAACTCCCATTTTGAATCTATTTTCAAACTTTAAATAGCAGTAAATGATTACGATTATTAATTAAAAATAACACTAATAAAACATTTTCCTTTTGAGAAAAAAATATACAGTTTTTATTGTTTATTGTAATTTTGAATGCATTTATCAGAAAATAAACAAATAACTAAAAAGAGAAAATTTTAATATTTATTAGAATAATTGACAAAATAATTGTAATTTTTTTATAAATCATAATTGATTTCGTATTAAAAAATGGTTTAAAAGATTACAAAGCAGGCGATTTTTTTCTTACAAAATGAATAAATAAAACATTTAGTTTTAATGATTTGTTACATTTATTATTACTTATTTATAAAGTAAAACAAAAAAATTTATTATTCTTTTTATGCCTTTTCCATAAAAATATGTATTGGAGAATCCATCGAAGATGTAACTGCCACTTTAAAATTTTTCACACTGAAACAGCTGTAAATGATCATGACTTTTAACTAAAAATAACACGAATATTTTAATGATTATGTATGCATTTTATTACACGAACATTTTATTGCGTTGAAAAGGTATGCGTTTCTATTGTTTATTATAATTTTGAATAAATATGTTAGAAAATACAAGGCCGAAAAATAACTGAAAAGAGAAAATTTTAATGGTTTTTATAAAAACCGACAGAAAAAATTGTAATATTCATAACTTAGAATTCTTCCAAATAAAAATGTTAATAAATCACAAAGCAGACGATTTTTTTAACAAAATGAATAAATAAAATAATTCGTTTTCGTTATTTATTAGAGTGAAAGTTTAGTGTTTCTTAAATACTGCACAAGCTAAAAAAAACTATAGGTTTTATTCGTGACCTCCACAAAAAAAGACGAAATAAAATGGAAAAAAAAAAAAAAATACTCAGAATTTTGAACTCTACTAATTCTAAAAAAATGATTCGTGTTCGAAATGTTGTCTTTATTGTTATTCTTCGTGAGCTCAAGCAAAGCGCGATGCGCAGAATATGAATGAAACATTTTCATTAAGAGTCCGTTTGGCGACGTTTCCTCGGAACCCTTAATCTCGAAAGCAGTTGCTTTTTGTAGACAGACTTCGCCAGAAGCGCCGGTGCCACTGAGTCCTCGCTTTCTGGCTGACCATCGGTCATTCCGAGGCCGAAGATATGGAGATCTTAATCGGAGTGTTCATCATTTCCACCTGTCTTGGCAAAGGTAAATAGAAAATTTAATTTAATTGATTTGTTTCTTGATTTTATAATGTTTATATCTTTGATAAAAATTTATATAATGTAAATCCAACTGTTTAAAACGTAACTGTTTCCCTCAGCAAACATTTTTGTTACATTTAAACATATTTTTGAATTCATTTGATGCAAAATATGTAACAGAAATTAAAATCCAAACTCTTAATGTTTAACAATTAGTTTAAACTCCACCGAAGAATTTCGGTCAATAAATGGTGCTGTTTAAATGTATTGCTGTAATCAAAACTATTTTAATGAAACAAATCATCAGATTATTTTTTACGAAACTTAATTGGATAATGTTTATAATGTCATCCAACTTTTAAATTGTAAACACTTATTTGCTTTTTTATAATTCCAGGCGAGTTCTTTCATTGAAACGCAAATTATATAGATTTTTATTGAAACAAAATCTTAGAATCATAATTTTATTTAACTAATTGAATTGTACTCTAATAAGCATTGTGATTAAAACATTCATATTTTTTAATATTTTTTTCAGAGAAAAAAGTACCCTTTATCTTGTCTTGAAATATTTTAAATTCCGTATTATAATCTGAAAATTTAATTCAAATCCTTAAACTTTTAAGGCTTTAACCATGGTTATGACAACAGAGAAGTTTTTACCGAGATTTTCTGTTATATATTTTACGATAAATATGATAAACTGTCATTATATATAATTAATACAATGTTATTATGTAATTATAAACATCACTGATTATTTATAATCAGTTACCAATAAGTTTAATGGTTATCCTTAATACCAACGATAATTATACAAAATAATCGGATTAATTACGTTAGATGTAACATATATGTCCAAATTAGCATGTTCATATTTTTGAAAAATTATTATTTTTGTATGTTTATAATTATAAAAATCCGTCGTTCCTGTTAGTAATTATAGAAATTTATCTTTCACATTAGAAATTATAGTAATTCATCGATCACATTAGTAATTATGGAGATTTGTCGCTCACATTAGTAATTATAGAAATTCATCGTTCACGTTAATAATTTTAGAAATTCATCGCTCACATTAGTAATTTAAGAGAATCATCGTACACTTTAATAATTATAGAAATCCATCGTTCATGCTAATAATTATAGAAATTCATCGTTCACGTTAGTAATTATAAACATCCGTCGTTCACATTAATAATTATAAAAATCCACCGTTCAGACTAGTAATTATAGAAATTCATAGTTCCGATTAGTAATTTTAGAAATTCATCGGTCACGTTGGTAATTTCAAAAATTCACATAGCTACTAATATCTTATAAGTTTGGGCTGAAACTTTGATAAGTATTTGCAATTTTTGAGCTAAGAATATATACAAAATTTAATTATTCAGATTGGTACATTTTTTGATTATTTTGCTCTCAAACACACAGGCAAATAAAAAAAGGAAAGACATTCTCTACACCAAGAAATATTAGTACAAAGGAAGTATTTCCTCTATTTTTATATAAAAAATTATTTTGTGTAAAGATTACATTCTAAATTTCATTTATGGTATATTTGTTTAAAAATCATTCGAAAGATTCTTATTTACTGTACTTTTGAGCTATACATTCTCACAAAATTCAAAAATGTGAATAAAATGTGAAAAATGTAATAGAAAATTTTTTTTAAATCTCCCAGTTGAAAGATTTGGTTCAAAATTTGATTCACATTTACAATTTTAATGAGAACTCATATGTCAAATTATGACTACTAAACTTCATACATTTTTGAGCTATTATTGTAGTTATGGAAGAACATAATTCTACGAATATTTTTCGCGTCGTATCTAATAAGTAAAAAGTTTTAAGATCTCGAAGTCCAGTTTCTTGATAATTACTATGATCTTTATTACTTAGTGCAGAATAAAATAAAAGAATAGTATTCTTATTCACTTTACACAAAAATCTTTTAAGAACTAATTAAAAGTTCATGAGTAAAGGCTTAAATCTTTATTTAAAGAAACAGATATTAAAATATCTTTTGTTTAAAAATAGTGTAACAGTGATAAATCACTCCCAATTTATAATGTATGCTTTTGCCTCCGTTTGTCATTAATATTTCAGAAAGAATAAAAAACATCCTTAACATATCTTAATCAGATTTGGCTTTGAAAAATGACATGGATTCGCTATATTTTGAATGTAATGCATCCTTTAAGAATACATCTTAAGTACTATGCCTCTGAAATTTAGATTATATATTAAATTTATTAATAAAGATTCGGTTATTTCATGATCTTTGATCTTTCAAATAAAATACTCGTTTAGAATGATGAACAATTTGTGCTTGGTTAAAACTTTATTATTCACTTATATATTTTGCAATAAAAATCTTATCTGAATTCTTATAGTTTTCTTTAAATGTTTATATATGCTGCAATAGAAAATAAAGTTTGGCTCCCATGTTATTCAATTCAAACCTGCCAGTTTAAAAGAGGAATTGTTAGAAATTAATTAATATAATAGAAATAAGTATGTTCGAAAATTTTCAATTCCAATTAGATAATAATTTAGGAAATTATTCTAAATTCCATATTGTATAAAAATATAAAATGCGTATAATGCATACTAATTAAGACCAGAGAGAGAATATGTCAATTTTCTTAAGTACAAAATTTAATTAAATATTCAATTAAACAGACGAAAACGGAAATTTTCGAACCGTTTCTTTCTTTAGTATTTTCAGAACAAATTATTCTATATGAAATATTTTTGTATCATATCGAAAGTCACATTTTGCCTTTTTGATTCATTCTTTTCTAATTTTTTTTAAATTTAATATATAACTGCGTAGATGTAGGTGATTTTGAAATTAGAAAATTTACTGCCGGTTTTTAAAAATCATCTGTTTTAATATTTGTTCTAGTTTTAGTATTAAGAAAAAAAAGGTTCAGTGAAATCCTCCCGAAAAAAATTGGGTATATCAAGTAAATCAACCAGTTATAGATAATTTTTGCAAATCTTGTTTAAGCTTATTCAAAAACATATTTTAAACATACACGCATTTATAAATATGAATGTGAATGGAAAACATGTGCCCATATATATTATGTATATATTTATTTCATTTTCCTTAAATTGTTATAAACTTTTGTTAAATATTTATAGAGAATTTATCAGCATAATATTAAAAGAAGGGAGAGAAAAAATACTGGTTACTGTTTGTCTTTTCCATTAATCGCTTTGAAATACCTATTTAAATTAAACTTTTTTTACCTTATGGCTTAGTTGAATAAGATATATGAGGTTATCTTAATAATTTCCCTCATTTTTTCTCAACATTCACACGTTTAAAAAGTTCTAATTGTGTGAATGATTTATTAAAAATATGATTAATTTATCTACTGAAATACAAATTAAGCACTTTGATCATGAATATTATTTTAATATCAAAAACAATATTATTGTAAAATTTGATATAAACTAAAATATAAAGGAACTTATTGTAGGATCAGTTTAATTAATGTTATGTAAACAATTCTGTACACGAAGTTATCAGAATTAAAAACCAATAATATTTTTATGAGTTGATGCACATTTCAAGAATTTTGAGTCGGCATTTCTTGGCAGAGTGCCTGCTGTCGTATATGCTGCAGAAATTAGTTGTTTTTGGTATTTTGATCATTGATCCCCCTTCCCTATGTCCAAGTCACGTCTTCCGAGTCTGGGGCAGTTTGTTTTATGGGCTATTTTGGCTGTTGAGTCTTGAAGTTATAATTAATATCTTTCGTCTTTCAAAAAAGTATTTTTGATAGTACTTTTTCTCAAAAATACAAAACATGAATACATTTGAATTTAAAAACAAAAATGATTAAATGAAGCTATAATATATGTAAGATCTGATATATGCTATTTGTGTTATTATTGCTTTGAAAATTTAGTTTTCATTGTTCTTTTTTTATTATTGATGGGGTTTGCTGTTTGGTATTTATCATTCAAAGATATTTGAGGTTCATTTAAATTATTGCAAACCCCAGATTTCTGAAAATATAGTTAAGAAATTATTTGTTTAATCTAATATCTCTTTTCACATCTTTAAGCATTTTTAATGTGAAGTTTTCTTTCATGATCATTCAGCAAATTCAGATTTAAATTTTATTCTAACATAGTAGAAAATTCTAAGTATTGTTTTTGTCTAAATTATATGCAAGATCTGATTTATGCTATTTTTGTAGTTATTGCTTTAGAAACTTGATTTTCATCATTCTTTTTTTATTTATGTTGTCCATACTTGAATTTCAAATCCCTTTGTGGTTGCCGAGAAACCGACAAGTCATCCATTAAATCAACAAACAATACCTTGATTAGCAGATTCACTGAAAATCTGAAAGGAAACGGTTTGTGGCGATATTGTTGGCTGGAATTGTGACAATGTGGAGGTTGAATTCCACCAAGGATAGAACTCGCGATCTTATGATTTGCAGCCGAGTTACATACCCCCTATACAAAAGTGATCATCGATGCTTAGTGGCAGTTACTGGCTTATTAAGAAGATGTCCCCACAATGATCTGCAGCCGAGTAACATATCTCTTATAACAAAGTGATCAGTGTTGTTTAGTGGCAGTTACTAGATTATTAAGATGTCACCACAGGGGAGTGCGTCCATTACTTGAATTTCAAATCCCTTTGTGTTTGGCAACAAGATTTGGTTAATGCCTTCAGACATCTATGAAATTGACAAATAATATCTTGATTAGCAGATTTACTGGAAATATGAAAAGAAACGAGGAGTGCGTCCATACTTGAATTTCAAATCCCTTAGTGGTTCTCCGTTCCAAAATCCATTCATGCAAAACACACACTTTGAAAATTATAATCTTTCTTAACTGTCGCCAACGTAACAACCGTTCATTTGATTAATATAAGGAAATTTAACGAAGATTGCTCAGCAAGGGGTTTCTTTGGTAAAGTATAGGCGAGTATGATCTTGCGACATTAAATCTTTAATGCAAAAAACAGTGGTTTCATCATATACAAAATGCACAAGATAAACATGATGCACAAGATAAAAGCTATATTAAAATAAAAGCAAAAACAGGGCAAACTGTAAAACAAGAAGGTCTCTATGGACATAACATAGCCCCATCCCATGCCTCTGCAACGATAGCTTTAAGGTAATTAAAGTATAGACGTGAACATGAAGACAAATCATAGCCTTTGGGAAAGTGAGCTTTCTTAGCTCTCACCAGCCTGTTAGTATCGAAATTAAAATGTTTAAAACTGAAATAAATTCAGGGATATTGGTCCATATCGAGTACATGAGGCTGGATTGATCTTCGGTGACACAAAGTAAGACTTAAATACGTTGACCACAAGAATGCTTTGAAGATGCAAAACCTCGCAAATGCACACGACAAAAACAATAACATACCAAAACCAGAAAGCGAGCGAACTATAAGGTAAGAATAAATGCTATTTAAAAAACGAAATGTAATGAAAAGCTGAAAAAAAAGTAAGGAAGAAGATGAAAATTGAGGAATAAAAGAAGATATGTACAAAATAGAGGAATATTTACAAAAATTTCAATTTAGGATTTTCAATCTTTTCATAAACAGAGTGTTTAGTTTTCTATAAAGTATCATGGCCTCTCTGAGCAGAGGATAGGCAAACATTAATTTTAAAATGCATTTTTATAAACACTTTTTTTCTATTTTAGGTAACAGTTTAGTCCTACTACAGAAAACTGCATCTCTCCAGCTTCCGTACGATTACCCAGTGGCTGTGACTTTCTATCGTCTTCAAGCTGTAGATGAGAAACTTGGCATCCCTCCCCCTGACACTCTGGATTATCATATCGTGAGAAGTGTCGCTTTTCCTAGCGAATCCAAGTTTGGTCGTGGTCTTTTTGTCATTGATGAGCACACAGGATCCCTTATGTTGTCACCGCACAGGCGGCATTCAATAGCAGGTAATGAAGACATGTCATTTGGTAAAATCTTCTGCCGTTAAGATAGTTAGTTATTTATAAAAAGGAAGAATGAAGAAGGCCAATCTGTTTGTATTTAACTAATCAGTTTCCTTCTTATACTCTCTTTTGGGCTTAGCCGATCAATCCACCACCATCGAACAAAGTAGCATCGACAGAATTTGTTGTTATCGATTGCTGTCTTTATCATAAGGCAGCCATATTACTGGCCAATTCCCCGAACCTCTTCGAAGCCCCAACCACAAAGTGGTCAATCTCTGATATTCATCTTCACTTCCTTGACTTTTATCATCCTATTTTATGAGTAAAGGCCACCACTTTGAGGTCACTGAAAGGTCATCACATCATCTCCTCAATATTCTCCATAATCCTCCAATTGCACATTCCACAAAAAAATTTTAAAAAAGAATATATAGCCATTTTGTTGCCTTCATATTTTGAGGATCTAAAAACCTAGAACGAAAACAATATCATGTTCTCACATGATAAAAGGGGTGAATCACCAATTTCTTGCCTTCGCATTTTGAGACTTCAACAGTTTGTTGCTTTCACATTTCGAGCTTCAATTATTTATTGCTTTCAATTATTCAAAACCTCCTAACTAAAACAGGATGATGTTCTCACATGAAAAAAAATAAAATTTTAAAAACTTTCAACATTATTTTAAGATTTTAAGTGTTATAATATTTTAGATTTCATACACTATAAGCAATTTAACTAAGTCAATTCATTTTATTCTCTAAATTCGGAGGGATATCTTCATGAAAACTAGAGATTAGTCTCGGAGTGACACGATAACTTTAAAAGAGTTGAAATAGACAAAATGGAAGCCAACGCTTACTTAGACTTTAATCTTTAAATAAATTAATATCGATATAGATCGATTTCCGGTGAAAATTAATTAATGTATAGTAGAAACAGCGTTTTATTTAATATTTGTTTATATGCGTAAATTAAGGAATATAGGAACGGAAAATAAACAAATTATATTTGAATTTGGAAGAAATAATATGAAGGAAAAATTTAAATTCAGATTTAAAATTATTTCAAAAAATTCGCATTATTTAATATTTATAATTAGTTTGCGAAAAGAGAATATAAAAATTCCGAATTTCAGTATTTTATATTGAATCATAAAATAAGTAAAAGACTAAAATACCTAGCAAATGCATCTGACAATTCAGAAGCCAAGTGAAATTCTAAAAATTAATAATTCTCAAACCGGAAAAGATAAAATGTATATATTTGCACACTAACGAAGAACTGTCAAAATAAAATTTTAAAAACCACATTTTCACAGCATTATGTAATATTTTAGTTGAGAGTGATAAAACGATGCTCACGATGTGAGTTTTTATTCCAAAAAGACGTGAGGTCATCTCAGACTTTAGATGCAAGACTTTCAGCACACTTGGAAAAGACGCGTTTTCGATGGGGAGTTCACTCTGAATCATTTCATTTTTGTTTGCGGTGTAATAGCTTACAAACATTCATCGTGCATTCATTATTAACTTCTATTTTGTCACAGCAAAGGAAATATTAAATAAGGCTATGAAAATGTGCGGTTTCCATTCTGGTAGTTCATCCTTTTTGTGCAAATAATTTTGTTTTATCTTTTGAGAATTGATGGTTTTGCTACAAAAAGGAGGTAGCTTCACTTATTCAAGTTTGCTGAGAACCGGCCGTAGCTACCTCTATTTTGCAACAGATTAATGAGACAAACAGCTCCATCGCAGCTCCAGTATTGTTGTGGGAGCTTTATGAGCTAGATAACAACCTCAAGACTAAGTGATCACTTTTGTCTTGTTTTATTTAGCTGCGAACATGAACGTTGCAGTTTTGATCCTCGCTATAGCTAAATAGCAACACATTGTTAAATATTGAGCAACATTATCTGAAAACATAAGAACCTTTCTACTACTAATCATTTAATCTGTACGACGTTTATATAAAATTTACAGATAGGACTTTTATATGATCAATATTGATTTATTTCTGAGCTCGAAGATAATATTTTTTATAAATTTTTTTACATTGCTTTAACATTTTTTTTTACATTCTTTACTTAATAAAATCTATATAAGAAACTGCATAGAAGGTACGACAGGTTTTGCAAGTCTACAATAAGTACAAAACGAAATTTACACCAAAATATTTATTTTAAAATTTGTTTTGGTAGTTTATAGATGAAAATTTCAACCATTTTCTACACAAGGTATACAGAATCCCTTAACCGTTAACCGGGGAGTGCGGTCCGTGAGACCGCTTGTGATGAACATTCAGTTCCCCCTATTCTTTCTTAAGCTGAATTGAATGGATTGACCCTACGGCTTCCTGTTTCATGACCTTTAATGCATGTGCTCTTTTTCAACCAGTTTCAGTGAATGCTTCTTCAGTTATTTCTTTGAGCTATGTATCTAAAGGCCTCATCACACGGCAAAATATCGTCGGCAAGAGACTTTCCTTCAGCAAGCGACAACAAAAGTGACGCCAGTTGTGTGACGTCACTTCAAAGTTTCATATGATTGGTTGAATTTTGTTTGCGGATAATATTTTTGTCATTATCGACGGCATTTTCTAGCTGGTTAGAATAAGTTGTCGATTATGAAACTTGCTTGACCGTTTCTGAGGGTAGAAACGGAAAATTGCTGACGGAAAGTGCAGACGATAATTCGCCGTATGATAAGGCCTTAAGAACGCCTCTCCGTGCTAGTGTCCAGCGATAAACGAGGGAGGCTTCGCAGATGGAGTTGAAACTTCGACGACGAAATATCATCCAATTTACTGATCCTATTATTAAGCAGTGCTCCAGAGACTTTTAAATGAAGCAGAAAATGATTTTATAGTTGAGGGTAATATTCTACAGAATATTTTTTCGATGAAAGTTCACATTCCACTAATTCTGATGAGTATGTTCGAACATAATTATTTTTTCTAGGATAATTATTTTGAAAAATTTATAAAATATATTAATATGCCAAGAGAAATATATACAGAACTTATAAGTTGATTTTTATACTACTTCTTAACCTGTACGTTTAAAACGCTTTTGAAAATCGTGCTATAAAGTCACACAAGCCGGTAAAAAAAGGATAAATTTTATCCTTTGTCAATTTTTTTTTATTTTTCATATAATTGTTGAATTTTACATAATATTTTTCTATATACCTTTATATACCGTAAAAATAAATATGATTTAAAAAGCAACACGTTTTTTTCAAGAATACTATTTATTGTAACTCAAATCTCCCAAATTGAGAAGAAAATGCATGTCCCAGCGCATTTACTTTTTTCAATAATGATATATTGTGAAAAATTTCAAAAACATATCCATATATCAAGAAAAATATCTTCAAAATACAATGCCAGAATTTTATATTAACATATTCATTAGAAAATTTAATTGTGTACATGAAATATTGTAGTTGTTGTCTAATGCCACTTGGTCTAACCAAGCCCGAATGAGCAGAGCTCTTTCGAATTAAGGCAGAAGTGTGGGCCTTTCGTTGTTAACGAGCGTTGTAAGGTGAAAGTATGACTTTCCTCGAACACACGTGACACAACCCTTTTTAGGAGGCGGTCGAATTCATTCATACATCTTCAAGTCAGAATTTAGGTCCAAACCAGAGACCGACTCATCCCTGATTCAGTACCTCCAGAGGTATAATTTGTTATTTGTTATCAATAAGAAAGAAATTCTGAATAAACTTTATTCCATTTCTCTTATATGCTTATAGAATAAAATCATTGCAAAGCATTGTTATGCCTATTTCAGAATTCAGAGGATCCACCTTCGCTCTGGACATCATTGCCGTTCCAGCAAAGAAGGCTTCAGAGGAGACAGCTCACGCCACTGTTGTTATCACCATCACCGAGGACAACTTCACGCTGCCTGACTGCAGTCCCAGAGAGGACCTCTGTTTTTCAGCCCCAGAAATGCACTATCAGATTCCGGAGACGATGCAGAAAGCGTCAGATTTGGTGAATTTAAGACCCATCCCTTATGCCAAGTTGTGCCCCGAATCTAATGTAAAATACACCCTACCTGCTGACGGTAAATACAATAATTTTTTTCTCTTTCCTGTATATAAGGCTGTTAAATCGTTTAAATATATATAGGGTGATCAGCGAATAAGCCCTGATTTCAAAATTAAATATCTCTACAAAAAATATCCATAGACTTATGCGGTAAACTGTACGTTTATTAGCAAAACTGTAAAAATAGTGTACAAAAGTTAGAAAATTTAGTTACAAAAATCGTTAACAGATGGTGCTCTGCACTGAAAACTCTTTCTCTAAAAGGACTCTTAAAAAACAATAAAGTGATGCTGTCTTTGCAATCAAAATACAATTTTTTCAAAATGTTCACCGTTCAAACAATGAGGTGGTGCAATCGAACAATGAAATTTGACATCAAGTCTTGCAATGTCTCAACAGAAATGGAATCACATGCAATCAACGATTCAAGCTCATCTAGAGTGGCGGGATTGTTTCTATAAACAGTGTGTTTCAATACTCCCCACAGAAAGAAGTCACAAGGAGTCAGATCTTGAGTCATTTTTCCTTTTTGACGTCACACTGAAATCGTCTATGGGCATTGTGATTAGAGCGCCATCTGTTAATGATTTTCGTAACTACGTTTTCTCAACTTTTGTACAGCATTTTTACAGTTTTGCTAATAAACTTGAAATTTACCGCATAATTCTATCGATCTATCGATCTTTGTTGTAGAGATATTTAATTTTGAAATCAGGGCTTATTTTCTGATCACCCTGTATGTATATACTCAGTTTTGTTTCAGATAATAAAAATATATCCCTTGTTGAACAAAAAATTCAGCTCTAATTCAGAAGCTGTTATATTATATGGCAAATATTAATAGGTTAACTAAATAGGTTGTAAAAACAATAGTAAATACAGTTCAATGTGAAGATATTCACTAATAGATATCTATCTTTTTCTTATACGCACCCATTCCTTTTTACATTGGTAATGTTATGAGTAAAAGACACCTATATATTTTCTTTAAACTGGGAAAATGTGAGCTATAATCATAGATTTATTTGCATTCAGTGTTAGAACAGTCCAATTTTCTCCAGTTTTTTAGTTATATTTTTATTCACTGCTTGACAGTTGCTAAGGTACAAATGGTTTGTGCAAAATTGTGTCTCAGACAGCTGACCAATAAAAATAAATTGAAACTGAGATTGTGTAATAGACCAGAATTCGTTATTTGTATAAAAGACATTTCATAAGCTCATGATTCATACGAAAATTCATGCTGTTTTATGTTTGACCCAAAGTAGTGCAGGATGTTATAAAAGTTTTTTTCTCTGAAATTGTTTGGCTCTTGCAATAATTAAGAGCAAAATGTCAGCAAGACATCATGTGAGTGCCTACGATCGTGGACGACTGGAAGCAGGTCAAAGTGTCACCACTGCAATGGTTGAATCAAAGAGTGCCAGCTCGCGATTAAAGAAAGCCGCTGAAGGGGGAAATGCTTTGTTAAAGGAGGTCGGGGGTCTTGGTAGGAGCACACCTTTAGAGGATCGCTATGTAGTCATCGTGGCAAAAAGGATCAGAAATTTAACTCCTGGTCATAGAGCTGCAAACCTTACAACCCTAACCGGTACGTATGTTTCTGCAAGAGCCTTCTCATGGCCATTAAATAAAGTTGATTTGTACGCAAGGAAACCTGTTCGCTGCATCCTGCTTCAAACACGCCATCCTAGTGAAATATCACGCTGGTGTAAGGAACATGTTGGTTGAGATATCTATAATTGGTGACAAGTGCTTCTGGCCTCCAACTACCGTGGAGAGAACATTGAATATGCTATGCACAACAATTTGTGAGTGAACGTAATCGATACGGCCCAGATGTGATGATGTAGCAGGCATCATGTGCAATGACAGAGCACCTCTTCACATCTTTGAGCAAGGAAGCGTTACGTCGCAACGGTCATGCAGGTAGGTTATTCTGGATCTTGTTCATCTATTTAGAGGTACTGTATGTCCAGACTTTTTGATAATGCGCTGCCATACAGAAGCGTTGAGGTGTAGGACACACTTCAAAGTAAAAATATTACCCGTATGCAATGGCCTGCTTACTCTTTCAACCTAAATCCCATTTAACATGCCTGGGATGTTCTTGGCAGACATATTTCATAAAGAACAATCCTTCCCCGAACAGTTGATGAGCTCAAAATCACCTTGAGAGAGAAGTAGGACATTATCCAATAAAAACTCTTTGATAGTTTTGTGAAGAACATGGAGAAGAGATGTAAAATGTCCTTAATCCTTTCAAACAACCAAACGGTTATGTAGTTCTAACAAACCTCGGGAGCAAGGGAACACCTCGTAATTGGGGATGAGATGCTTCTGGCATGGTGGTTAGATTTCGTAAATCCGGTGGGTACAATAAAGGTGAAGGATGTGACTTCTCCCATCGATGACGGGAACGGTTGTATCGTAGCCAGTGATGGTGCTTACGACACAATCATAGTTCCTGCCAATGCTATTGTAGCGACGGTCCTGTCATTCAGTATTTATTTCCGAGTGTCTTCTGGCGGGACCGAGAGTTAATATTATGGCTATGTAGTTCTTTAAAAAAATTCTATTTTCCTGTAGAATTTTAACTTGTCAGTTATGTTTTTATAAATTCATAAAAATTTCATTTAAAAGTCTGTTATTACAGAAAGCTTTCCGGTAGCGATAGAAAATGAAAAACTGAAGGTTAGAAAATCATTTGACTTCGAGGAATCCGCCCATCACGAATGGAATGTAACTTGTGAAGTGCAAAGTAAAAATGAAAATGGCACCTTCTACACCAGAATCAGAGTTTATGTCCTGGACGTTGATGACAATCCCCCCTACATCCAGAACAGCACCGATACTTACCAAGAAGTGGATGCTTCGCAAATCTTGCCCGTAAGTATCCATTTCCGCTTCCAGTTTTGAATCACTTTAACCCTTTGTGATCGCCAAATTTCCCTGATGGGAGTACCAACTAGTAAGAGCAAATTCACCTTTTCGGAGTTATTTCTTCCATAGAGATTTAAAACAAATATATGGATATTAGAAAACATTAAGTTCGTTGAAACTGGTTTATTGTATTTAATAGTGCTTATAATTCATACATGTGTGTGTGTGTGTGTGTGTGTGTGTGTGTGTGTGTGTGTGTGTGTGTGTGTGTGTGTGTGTGTGTGTGTGTGTGTGTGTGTGGGTGTGTGTGTGTGTGTGTGTGTGTGTGTGTGTGTGTGTGTGTGTGTGTGTGTGTGTGTGTGTGTGTGTGTGTTACACAATATGTTAATAACATCTTGCCACAACTGTGCGGCATCAACCTCAAAGGGTTAATAACTCTATAATGCAGGGATGGCAAACCAGTGGCACGCGTGACATCGAAGGCATGTGACACAGTATTTTGGGCATGCCGCAAATCAAAGCGATTTTCGTTTTAAGGTATAACCATCGGTTTGCATGTGAATTCGTTTGATAAAATGAATTTGTACCAATTTGATTAGTTGAAAATTAAAAAATTTGAAGTGCCACAGATTGATTTTCCTGTCAAGTGCAATATGGATTCCAAATAGAGAAACAAAGAAAAAGTTGGAATGGATTGAAAAAGAAATATTAACAAGCAACATAAGTAAAATTGCCACTACCGAAATTTTGGAAATGTGAAATTAGATTCCAGACACATTTAACTTTTTAAACAAACTGGCTCATGTTAGTTTAAGCATATTTTCATCCATGCCTGTGAGTCATTTTCAGAAATGAATAACATTGGAAACTCGCTGTGAAACCGTTTGGCAAAGGATTCCAATCCAGCTTGCGTTCTGCTAAAAGTAACATCTTACAATCCTAATACAATTAATGTATCATCTAATCTGCAACAACAGAAGTCACATTAATGTAACTTTAATTTGAATTACGTGCATAACTAAAACATCCACAACTATACAGTGCAAAATGTATTTTTTCGTAGTAAATAAGGAGTTTTGTGTTGTTAGTATTTAGTTTTATTATCTTCCAAATAATGAAAGTCCAAAATTATATGATGGGCACATCTATACCTCATTAGACATTTCTTTAAAAAAAATGGCACTTGGGTCCATAAAGGTTCGTTATCCCTGCTATAGTGTATCATGTAGCCATTTGACTACACGTTTTTATTTCCATTTATAAGCTTCACGTGACTATTTCATAGAGCAACAATAAGTTTTTGGAAATACTTTATTGAATGTGTTTTGATAAATATTTGAAAATAAAGTCTTATAAATGGAATAACGGTACTACTTTTTGCATTGTAAAGTTATAAAAAAATGCAGTTGTAAAAAGGAACTTATATTCTTGTTGCAGAAATTTTATAATGTAGTTCGTGTCATTAAGATATTGTTCAATTCATAATGTAACCATTTAGCATATTTTAATTTTTTTAATGTATATAAAACTTTTTAATAATTTTCTTGAGTTATATGCAGTTTTTCAAAACTCATACATTTTTTTGTAAAAAGGTATGTAAAAGTCATGTATTGTAGGATTAAATTCAATAAAGAAAGAAAAATTTATAAGTATTATTAAAATACTAATTTATGAAGAGTTGGGGGAAAAAATATGCCCTTATTAGATTCTTAGCTTTCAATTAGAAGTGATGGCTACAAATTCAACTCCGTGTTAGTGAAATTTAACTGAAAACCGGTGGGAATAGTCTCCCCAAATCTTTCTTGCATACTTTCTAACAAAGGTTTCATCCTACATACAAAATATTACAGACCTTGGGTCAGGCAGCGAATTCCTTGCTTTGGCATTGGCGAACTATAGCTATGAAATATAGATCTTTGGTGTGAATCAAGCATTTTTACTGAAACTATTGTGAAAATATATACTTTAGGCACCTTTTGATTGACTATTTGGTGTCAAGATTCGACATGAAACTAAAATTGTAATCGCCATAACATATCGAATTTCACTGATTTAAGATATTCAATTTATGAGTTTTGGAGTTTACATGCATGCGAAAAATAGGTCAACAATCAGTTAAATAATTTGTGAATTTAATTCAAAATTTGATAAATATTTGTTTTAAAAGCTAAATCTGTGTACCAAATTCCATCTACCTAGCTTTTGACGTTTATAAGTTGTCCACTTCATTTGTGCTCGAACAGCCAGCTAGACAACCTTTTCACTTTCATTCAAAAGTCTACTCAGATTTCATTCAAAATGTCACAGAAATCCACAAATTTAATCGTAATTCTACATACCACATATCCTTTGTCTATCTCAAAGCGTTTTGAGTTACAATGATCATAAACAAATTTATTTCAATTTTTTTTTCAGTCTCATGTTTATTTTTCAACTTATTTCAAAATGTATCGAATTATATTAAGAAAATTATCCAATTAGGAATTTAAGTATAGTTTAAATTTCTATAATTTTTCCGAGACAAAACCACTAATGTCCACATTGAGTGCTTTTTTTCCGTTTAAAGTGCCTTATTCATTCTTCTGGAAAATGACTCGCAATAAGATGGGCAAGTCTAATGCAGTATTCGATTACTAAGAGTATCTATATAATGAAAAGTCATTTGAGTGTAATATGTATAAAAGCTGCATGCACAGGTAATCAAAATGTTAAATTTAATAAAGAAATCTGTTGTGCAGTTTGTTCACAAATACTGATGACCGAATATAGCGAGCGACCGCATAGCGAGTATTTTAAATACAGTTTCTCCATCGTTAAAAATACGTTTTTATAATAGTCAGAAGAAAAAATGTTTCAAATTCTTTTTTCTTTCTATTTTTAAATGGGTTAAATAATAATAAAAAATAATAGATAAGCTAATATCCCTCTAAAGATAGTAAAAAATTCAATTTTCATTTTTTGAAAAATTGAAACTAGCCTAAAGAAATGATACAAATGTGTTTGACAAGAAGCATGAAAAATGCATTGAAAGGAAACCGGAAATAAGAGAGAAAAATAATATGTAGAAAATAACAAAGCTTTTTTTTTCAGTTCCACTTACTTGAATCCGTTGAATTTACCAACATAAATTTCTTGTTTTGAAGTGCTGAAAATGCCACTTATGAATAGATATCGTCAGTTTGAAACCTGATTAAAGGGCGAGTACGATACCTTCCCCGATACTACTCTACCCAAGTGTTATCACAACATGTCTGGAAGGTGGCTCGACACTTGATAGCAGATTTAAAGTATCCACCTTGTGCGCATGCTCCCATAAGTTTAGTTTCATTATATTAAAGACGCTCTTTCAAAAAACACCAAGGCTATTTTGGGATGGGCCTCGTAATTTTTTAAACGTGGTCAGATGACAAAGACGATAAACCCCTTCTCCAAGCCTCCGATCCCATTAGCTAGATGACCTTTGGCCTCAACAGATTTAACTCGAACCAGACCCGATTATAAGAGATAGCTTCGATGGAATCGGGATACTTTATAATTGAGAATGAGAAACCTCCGGTATGATGGTTGGATCTCTCCACCTTGAAGGATACATGAAAAGGTGGGGATTTAGCTCCTCCCATCAATGATGGGATGTACTTCTTTAGGGAAGAGTTGAAGTCTGACACGTGATGGCCCTTAGGACTCAACCACAGTTTCCGCCAGTGTTGCTGTTGTGGTAGTCCGGTCTTTTCAGTATTACTTTTACGTGTGCCTTAGGGTGCGACGGAGAGTCAGTGATATGGCTTATCTTTCTCTTTATGTCTCTACAGGGAAAAGAACTGCCCATACAACTGACGATACTGGATCCGGATTCCCCTTCCGTGAATAAGATAACTGTGGATAAAACGGATCCCTTGAACCTGTTCCAACTAAGAGATCCTGTCATATTCCACAGCGTGAACGGAGCTCACATGCTTATGAACACAGGTATAAAATTTAACACCTTATTATGCCTGTGAAATGTTTTTAATGATTTGTTTTTGAAAATGTTTCTGTTTCTCTGTTATAGCTCTTGTTCCTAAATCCAACTTTCAATTCCCGGATACGACGTATAATGTGACAGTCATTTTCAACGACTCCAGTCTTGTTGGAGCACATGAGGTAAGGTTCCATTCTTAATTTTTCTAATTAGTGCATAGCATGTCGTTTCTATTGCGAAAGTTTTCGAATGTTAATTAATCCTTTTGATACAATGTTTTATATCAAACAGTTATTGTTCATAAACATTTCTTGAAAATATGAGAGTCAAGGTAGATAAATAAACTGCTCCCTATGAATCCTTACTTATCTGTTTGAAGTAATCAGAGAAAGAAAAGAACCATTTCGTGATCCCATATTAAAAATCAAATTTCGTTTCCTATGAAAGCTCATTAATGAATATGACATGAATGGTCATCTGTTCCTCATTATTTCCATCTTTTAGAAAAATTTCAAAAATATCACTACTTCATTGTATCATTTCTATGGGAAATTGGGTCGCAGTGGCCCGGTGGTAAAGTCTCGGCTTCGGAACCGGAGGGTTTCAGGTTCGAGACTCGATTCCACCAAAGAACCGTCTTGTGAGGAGGTCTGTTGCACGATAAATCTGTTAGGCCAAATGTCCTCCCGCTGGTGGGGCATGGTGTGGAGAGGGGAGTGCCAGTTCAGGTGTCGT
This sequence comes from Argiope trifasciata, assembly GCA_026543055.1. Classification (NCBI taxonomy): domain Eukaryota; kingdom Metazoa; phylum Arthropoda; class Arachnida; order Araneae; family Araneidae; genus Argiope; species Argiope trifasciata. Next base: position 24,104 of record JAPMOQ010052471.1, read on the forward strand.
CCTCGTCATCTGACCGTGGTTCAGAATTACGAGGTCCGTCCCAAAATAGCCCTCGTGTTGCTTTAAACGGGGCATTAATATAACTAAACTAAACTAAACTTCTATGGGAAACTAGGGGAAGTGATTTTCACAAAAACTTCTCGCAAACTCTCTAATAAACTTGTCATGCCAGAGAACATGAATTTACATGGAATTGGTGTCCATAATTACTAACTAATATCTTTTGGATGAATTTAGTATTTTTACTATAACTATTGTGTCATTCTAGGCGAGTTATCTGGCGATTAATTCCTGGTATGCCTTAATGATATATAAAAATCAAACTTGCGTTTTATACACGTTTCTCAACCAGTTGAAACAAATTTTGACTTGGGAACTTTTCACAAAATTGAACTCTTGAAGTTGAAAAATCCAATTGCATATTTGATATGTTTAAGTCACAGCATTTTGAATTATCTCGTTTACATGTTTTTGATAGTAGATTATGAGTCAATCAATCCGTAATTGAATGTGACTCACAATTTGATAGGGCATCAAATATTCCTCGATGTTAAATATGTTTACCAGATTATCTGTAACATACTTTAAGCTTTTCGTAGTCATTAGAAAACTGAATAGATGGCATTCCTCTGAAGGAATTTCGCTTAAAATTTGACAGATAATGCCAAATTTGACGTATATCAAATTTCCTCTATTTAATTTATAACATTTTTGGGTTATTTTTATCCAGATAGGAATGGACAGAAATTTTTCAAAAATGATTTTTTTGAATTCAGAAAAGTCTGAAAAGTGAATATTCGTCAAATTCTTGAGTTTGAATACTTTGACGATTATTATATTTCTATGATTGCAAAAAAGTAAAAATTATTCAAAAATCCATGTATAACCAGCAAATGATAAATATTTTACATGTTTATAATGTCCTGCTGTAATGATATACAATGATTGGTGTATGATCATTATGCGAACATCCAAAGTCGTAAAAATATTTCGTAAATAAAGTCTTAGGAACCAACAAACGACTAACAGTGTTTTATTGCTTATATTTGAACTGTTTTATTAACTGGAGAAATTGGTTCACTTAACGCACACCTTTATCTCTAGATCCATAGTGTCTTATATGTGACAAATTTCAACGAGAAATTTATTCACAACCAAGCATTAGAAGTTCTCATCGATAAATGTTTAAAGGCCTGTTATAGATTGGATTTAAATTCTATTGATCATTACCTACTTTAAAGTAACCCAACCCAGTATTGGAACAGTGATATCCTTTCATAAATCATTTCATCAAGATTGCAAATTTGAATCAATAAAAGTACAAATTGTTAATAATCCACATAACTAGTCCTTTAATACTTGTATTTATTATCACTATCTATCTATTGTAATAATGCCTGTAAATATTATTTTTCACTTACAGAACAGTCAAGTTGTATTCCATGTACTGATATGCAACAGCAGTTTGGGAGTTAAGAGGCCCGCTGCTCCACCAAACCAATTCGAGGCTCAGGCAAAAATATTTCGACATTCTGCTCACCTCACAAGAGTATGTATTCACATTTTATGTGAGCATTTTCACAAAAATCATTTTGAATTTTAAGTATAGTTTTTTGATAGGTTCAGAGAAATAGGTATTACTGGTTGGTCTTGAATGTGGATATTGATTTTTTCCCCTTAAGTCAAAGTTTTATAACAACAATAACGGGGTTTTAAAATTTCTAAGAAATTAAAAGTTATAGACGAATACTAGTGATAAATAAAGCCTGAATTAAAATAAGGCATATAAAATTCGGTTTGTAATGTGAAAAATGTATTGATTTGCAACAAGTTAACGAGCTTGGATAATCAAAATTTAGGGTCAAATCTTTAATATCAAATCTTAGATGATTAATTTAAACTCTCATTCGAACAAACGAACAACGCTCTTTTTAGATAACAATAAACAATAACAAAAACTTTTAACAATAATTTCCTGTGTATTTGCATATTAAATAGTCACAACTGATAGAATCTAGTGACATCTTTTGATTATGAGTATGGGTAATCCAAAATAAGATCTCTAAATTAATTATGCACTTAACATTTAACACCACACCACACCTTCTTTTCTAGAGCTCATGTGGCCCCTTTCCGTTTTGGTATAGATGTAGGTGGACTATATTAATAGTAAAAAAAAGTACACAACAATAAATTTGAAAGATACAGAAAAATAACAAAATACATGAAACTACAACATAACAAGTGATGATAAATGCTTGAATAAACATCTTGAGTACAATAAACTGGATGAATGAGCATAGTATACAGTAAAATTTCAAAAAAAAGGTTAAAAATATTAGTTACTTGTGAGGAGGATGAAAAACAAGTTATGGATAAAGTACGAGCTGTATTAAATGGTGTCCCAAGAAAATAGCAGAGTTATTCTAATTGAAGCGGCTCTCCCTGATCAATTAGGAATCTAACATGTTTATGATTCTACTTTTAGAAGAAGGATTATTAAGGACTCTTTTGTACCACAGACTCTCTTGCAATGATGAGGGTTATATTTATTTATCCCGGATGTATATCCAACCTGATGGGACTTCAAATGAGGATGATAAGCTTCCGACATGGTGGTTGGTTCTCACCACACGAGTGCTTCGACTACTTCCTACAGAAAACGGGACATGCTTCCCGAGGGATATGGAAGGGTTGTACTGTGACAGTGGTAGATCTTGGTATTGAACCCTTATTTCCACCAATTTTTCTCGATGGTTCGGTCATTCAGATTTTATCCATTTGTCTCTAAGGGGGAGGGTCAGAATAGTAAATATCTTACTGTCCTTGATGCGTAATTGTAAAAGACAATAATCCCAAACAGAATTGACCTTTCCTATAAAGGGACCCCGGTCTAAGAAACCACTTTTTTTGCAAAGTAAAAAGACAACACACATATTACTATTACCTTTTTATTCAATATGTGATTTTTTTGCTAATAATTACTTCATTAAAACTACAATTTTTTGCAATTGCTTTTCAATGCTTAGTGTTATTGTTGTCTAATGCCACTTGGTCATACCAAGCCGAATTAGCAGAGCTCTTTCGATTAAGGCAGAGGTATGCGCCTTTCGTTGTTAACGAGCACCGTTCAGGTGAAAGGACGACTTTGCTCGAACACACACGACACAACCCTTTTTAGGAGACATTCGAACTCATTCATACATCTGCAAGTCAGAATTTAGATCCAAATCAGAGACCGACTCATTCTTGATTCAGAACCACCAGAGGCATCGTTTTGTAATGGGAACTTGGAGGACTTTGCAGTCACGACCTATTTAACGTGCCCCAACTGCCATTAGCCAACACGGCGGTCTTTGGACAAGACGAGAACAGAACCCACAACCTTTCGGTTACGAGACTGACGCTCTACCAACCAGGTTACCACGGCCCTGATGCTTAGTATAGCGCGCATTAAACGATCTAACAACATTGAACATTTTATAGCTTGAATAATCAAAATAATACGTGCAAAATAACCTTGTAAGTGAAATAAATGACCATATTTTATGTTCATAATTTGTTCCACATTTGCATTAAGCTGCAATATATCTTTAAATTTCATATATTTCAAAATTTATCGGTAACGTGATTGTTCCAGTTAAATTTCTTAATCTCTTCTTTCCACACCGCTATTATCGTTCAGAACATTATTACAGTTCTTGATCATGTTAGAGGCTCCCTCAATCGAGGAGCCCTGGTGTTAACATCCGTCGCCCCCCCCCGAATAGTCGCCCTTGATCTTCCATAATAACGATGATAATTTTTTATTTCTCAATCAAATCTGATAAATTCAAATGACATCAGAGTGAAACTGACTTGAATTACATTCTCTTTCGAAAATTTACTATAAAAAGAATTAGAAAAATGATCCTCAGTCTAAAAAACAATCAATAATTTAACAGTCAATTCTGATCCATTTATATTCAGTATTTTGAATCATTTTTGTTGAAGGATAGTATTTTAGCTTTTCCCATTCATCACAAAGTAATGATACTTTATCGTTTCTCGCGTTTCTAGTAATAACTCATGTCCTTGACCGTTTGTTCTATAGCATTTTTCTCTCATAGATCACATAACTTCTAAACGATTAGCAGGTAGAGTTCTTTACATAATTTATACGCTTAAAAAACACATTCCAGTAAAATATCAGAGTTTTTGAATTTATACTTTTTCCTGCACATCAAAATTAATTTTATGCAGTTAAGGGTTTTTAGATTACGAAGGTTATTATTACTACCTCTGAAAACATGCAACAATTTTCTCTACAAAAATAGTAGTTTTTACAACAATAAATTAGATTTTGAGATGCAAATTGATATTAAGTGTATGGAATTCGGAAGAAAAGGAAAATTGCTTAATTCGGAAGAAAAGGCAAAAGTTAAGATTGGTAAATAATAAGATTTTGACTGAAGTAATAAGATAATAGTTTGAAGCCAAAATGTTCACTAATCTTATTTTGTGCTAAATCAGATGTCCATATTTTCAAAAGATAGACACAATTATTAAAAGATTTGCGTGATATTTAATTGGGTGTGTCAAAGACATTATTGAAGTAAATAATTGAAATAATTAAAAATAAATAATGTTTCCTTATTCATAGTGAAAGATACTATTTATTTTTTAAAAACACAAATAGTGTCCTTCTTTTTAATATTATTGAATAGAGATTTCTATGTGTTGAGATTAAATAGCATTTCTCAATTAAAGGCCTTTTTTAACTCACTTATGATTACTTCAAACTTCGATCCAGATCAATAAATTTTATGTAAGAAAAACATACGAGATTCATCCATTCAATTCATAATTGTTAGAAAATTCTGCATTCTTTTCTAAGTTCATATTAATTCTCACAAATTTTATTATAAGATTCAAAGCACTCTTTCTTGAAGATTTTGTGTCATTGCTTTGAGTTCATCATTTTATTTGACTTATAAATTCGCAACTATTTAATCGAAATTATGTGATTTTGTCCATATGACAGTCATAGCTGATATGTAAACGCAATCTAAAAAATAATGCAACATTTGTATTTGCTGCCATTTGTGCAGTAAAGTGCTGGCAACCCTGTTAAAAAAACAATTTGAGAGCTGATAGTTTAGAGATAGTGAAAATGGAACTGTTACATGATAAAATGTATTTCCATTGTTTAACAAAATTTCAAACATAATGGGAGTCTGGGGGTCACAGTTCGAAAATTTGAAAATTGGGCCCTATATCGTGGGATTTATCACAGCTAGATTTTTTTCTGGGATTATTTCAGGTCAAAGATCTATGCCAACAGGACCATAAGCACGAGTGCATTGAAGGAGGAAATTCAAAGCTGCATTAGCAAAACTCAACCACATTTATGCAAAATGGTTTTGGAAAATTTCGACAAAAGTGTGCGTATGTGCCAGCAAAGCCGTGAATGCCATTTTCCCTGAGTTATTCTATACATTTAGCCAAAAGTTTAGGGTGAAAGTTCACCCTATCCTGTGAACTTTATGATTAAAAAATTTAACAATTTAAAGAAAAAAAAACGGTGTTTTAAATTTCATTCAAATTTTATGTTAATGCTTTGTTTTATTGAGTAACGCTTCATTATTAATAACCTGAACTATCAGCTGTCATTTAGCTTTTTAAATAGAGTTGCCAGAACTTTTCAGCACGAATGATGGCATTTTCACATCTTCAGTTAATTCTGACGCGCTGCTTAGGTCTGCCGAATGTTAGCAGAGTATCTAGGCTTTTGGGCGCTATTTGTCTTGGAATTGTGAATGATGGTGTGCGGATGAATGCTACTTTTATTGTAAGTGTTGTAAGGCAAGCATCAACTCCTTAAATTGAAAATGTGAAATCACAAATGTATTCTTCAAGTGTGTATGTCGTGATAGATGTTGTTTTTAACGCATTCTTTTTACTAACCCAGATCATCTTTAACTTAAATTCCATGCAAGATTATGTAAGTTTTAACCAATATCATCTTCTTTCATCTTTTTCTCAAACAGTACATTATATCAAATTACCTGTCTTTAGTATAATATGTTATGCTGTTTATGGATTAGAATAGATTAAATCTATCAAATATCCTTTCATAGCTCGATTCCTGTCCCTATCAAGGGTTTTGTCAAGTTATTTAGTTCATATTCAGGAAAACAATGAAATATAATTTTAAAAATATATTCTCGACAATCTAAATTACTATTTTGCAACGTAAATTCCAGATGTTAGAAATATTCAATATTAGAGCATGGAAATCCCTTTTCAGCCCCTAATTTCTAAGATATCGCAGTTACTGAAAACCTTTGAATGCAAAAGTTGTTCATTTTAATGAAGTATCCATTTGGGTAAATGGATATATTTTTCCCTCTTCAATATTAAGAAAATTATAGTGAAATGAAAATTTCACCTCTTCATTTCCACCTCCTTTGAGCTAGATGGGCCATTTACGAACTCGTCTGAGATTTTTACCTTTTTAAGAACATATTCCAAGTCAGTTAAAATTCAAACGAAATTATTCTAGTTATCCTGTATACAGTATAACATGCCGGCATCCTGGCGTACGGTTAGCGCTCTTCCCCGTGATCTGGGAGTCCTGAATTCGAGACCCGGTTCGGCAATGGTTGTTCTTCCTCTGTTTTATCTGTGACGTGTGTGAATGGGTCCTCTTCTGAAAAAGGGTCATGCAAGCGAATGAGTGATGCGTGAGTGGCAAAGTCGAACTCATGGCTCTAGTTTGCGTTACTAAAACAAGAGACACACCCTATTGGCTTAAATTTCTGTCTTCGTAACAGCAGGCTTGTCCAATGGCAAGAAACAACACGACAAAATATAGCATGGACAAAGCATGATACTCACATTTTGAACGAAGGTGACTTGAGTTCAAGGGTTCATGATGGGTGAAGTCTTTTCTCGAAGTCTTGTCATGAGAACTAAAGGTAGCCTTCGAATGAGAGTGTACATAATGAAAACTAAAGAGGAGAACTTAGTAAAAGTAAAATATAAAAAGAAAATTTTTCTTTCATACTTTGTAAATATAAAAGAAAGCCGTGGTATAATTTTATATGCTCCCCTCTTTTTGATTTTTAACAGTATCAAGAAAAATAAGAGAAATATCTGGAAAGAATTCATATTGCTATTGATCAGCATGCGTTTTTAGTGCTCTTATGAAAGTGAGAGAAAGCATCCCTTTTTAAGAAATGTCTTGCCATCAGAACCATTCCTATAGGAATCGGCCACAAAAGTATCAAAGAAGATTTGAATCTTCAATAATATTCAGCTTGATTTTTCTCTCATAACATTATTTTTAAAAATTCACAGTTAATAATACAACACAGTTAAATTGTGTGTAAAAATACATTAAATATGGTAGCAACGCGCATATGCATAACTGTAATAATTAAAACAATGATAAGTATGATTTTAAAATACAATGTTATCATAGAATAATTTTCACTATTTAGGATACTTAACTTAGAAATTTAAAATAGTACTTTAAAAATTGAGCCAAAATTGCAAACATTTCTTGTATAATTATCTAAATAATATTTCCAAAGTATATCATATTCCACACTAAAATCTCCCAGTCTGTTATGACCCTTCTGTATGTAGGTTGTGGTTATTTTGGTTTTTTTGGCGCATGGGCCATTCTTATGGTAAGAGGTAAAATATTTTCAATGTTTGAAGCTTCGTATAAAATTATGTTTTCATGTAAAATTTAATGTAAAAAAGCTAAAACAGACGAAGACAAAAACTACATCTTTGAATTGTAAAACAAACAAGATGGAAATGGTTTAAGTGAAATATATGGTAAAAGGTGTATAGCAAGTAAAATTTTAAGATGTTTGGGTGATAATTCCTTCCCAGTAGTTCTGAGAGAGTTACACTTGACGAGTGAAAAAAATGGTAACGATGGGAGTTAAAAGCTGGGCATTCGATCAAAATGTGACTAACAGTCAATTCGGTGTGGCATGAAAAATGCATAAGTACTCTTTCTCCCAAAAGTAGGTACTTGTGGGTAATCCGAGTATGTCCCATGCGTAGGCGAGGTAATTTAACATCAGCTCCACGCATTGGTAAAACTGGACATGTGTCATACCAATCTGTAACCAATAACCAATCAATAACCAACCATAACCAATCTGTATGTAGAATATATAACTATGCAGCAATCGTAAATAGGAAATTTATATAGCCTATATGTTTTCTAGGTTGTCCAGCCTATGGAGGTATTGCCCCACGAAGGTTACTTCTTCCGCATCGTGAGAGATTCGAACAAAGGACTCCTGGGCAACCGCATCTTCGGGGTGACCCCCAAGACGGGCATCGTGTACATTATGGACGAGGTGGCACTCGCCAGATCCACAACCAAACTCTTCAGTTTAGAACTTACTTGGCGAAACAAGAATGCGACGGACAGACGCTGTGTCATCACCATTAGGGTGCTAGACTCTGGTTAGACCCTGTCTACATTATATGATCAAAGAGTTTCATTAATATCCATAAATTTAAAATAATTACTAAAGTGTTTTTCCCAGCCATAAACACTGGTCCAAGCTTGCCAATTTTTATTTCATATGAAAGCTTGTGATATCATAATATGTCATGAATAGATGTTATGTCCAACATTTTTCTAGTTTCGAAATAAATTTTAAAACTAGGCTTCCCTATATTAAAGAAAATAAAGGTACAGTAGTTTGAGGATCCCCCCAATCATAATCATTGTACTATTTTTGTTAATTTTTATTTCATATTAAAGCGCATGATGCCTAAATAAATCATCTATGGCCGCATATTCTCCATCATCATACATTTGTGAGAGAACTTTCAAAATTACTACTTCATGGTACATTCTCCATAGGCTAAAACCCTCCGACAAAGTCTCCCAGCCACAACCGCAGTACCAATATAGTTAAATTTTACTGCATGTGAAAGCAGCTTATAAACTCCAGTTATGTCATTAATAGCCACCTTCCCCATTTTGTCTTCCACTCTGCTAGAAATATTGCAAGAAAAAACTTTGGCAGAACCAGCTGCCTCAATTACTAGACTGATTTCACCAATGAATGTAATGAAATATTGTTCAGCTAATTGATAAATACAATTAAATTAATGCTACTAGCTAGTCGCTGAAGTTGATTGGTATTTTTGATTTCTGATATTACTAAGACATAACACTTCCAATCAGAACAGGTTGCGAATCTTTATATGGACATTTAAAAAACAATATTTCCGTGGCTTCATAATAGAGTAATAAAGTTGTCATTTGTTATAAAGAATTAAAAATTATATTAATTATATTAGAAAAAAGGCAATTTAATAAATATTGTGACAAATATAGCTCTTACATACTCGACAAATGCAATTTATTCTTTTCTTTGTTTCCACATTATTATCTCATACTGTTTAAAGCATTTATCTTCTTAAGCTTATTTGAAATAAGTATATGTTAATGCGGTTTTCCTTTTTTTTCTTTCTTTCTAGTTGAACCAAACAATGAATGTGGTAAGTATTAAATTTTCAAATTTTAAACAGTTAATTAATCAACAAATTTTGTTTAACATGTGTTTTAATTAATATTTTAAAATATTTATTTACTAACCGATGATTTTAAAAGAAATGCTATCTTTCTGATTCATAAAGGTCTAAAATATGTAGATTCGTCGAAATCTTGAATTCGTCAAAAATAGAATTTTCTACCTACTAAAGCTTTATTTATTTTTGTATTTTTTCATATAAGAAAAAAAAATTGTTTTTCTGCTTTAAGTACTATGATGAAAGGATTCGCTGGATCACTCGTTCGCGGGCACACCCAGTTTTTACAGGGGGGCCCATTCACACATCTCACAGATAAAACAGAGGAAGACCAACCCTACTAGAACCGGAACTCGAACCCAATGCCCAGATCACGGGAAAGACGCTTTACATAAGACCCCTATACTACGTCGCCGACATATATACTATTTTGTCTTGCTAAAAACCCTAATAAACAATTTATAGATTGAATTTTAAAATTCAAAGATTTATTTGAAGGCAAAAATAAGTAGTAAAAATGAGCCTCTTAGCCTTCGAAAATAAACAATAATTAGCACAAGAAATTTCTAGACTGAAAATGTGAATCTTAGTTTCAAAACCACCAGAATGGTCTCTCCAAAACTTTTTCTCATTATCTAATAAATTTGCTATGCCAAAGAACGCAACATCACATTGGCATACAGTTGCTATGACATATTAACTTTTGGCGTGAATTTTGCATTTTTAAAGAATCTGTTGTGTCATTCTTGGTGAGATATTTGGCGATTAACCCCTGGTGTTCAATTAATAGTATCCGAAAAATTCGTGTTTCAGGCAAATTTTTCTCAACTTATCGCAACAAAATTTTGGTACAAAAGTGCATTTGTAGTCCCAAAACACATGCCTTATATCATATATTTAAGTCATAGCGCTTTTTAATTATCATATATACTTATAATAAAGCTCAATGTGCGTGTGTGCGTGTGTGTGTGTGTTGGCGCTCTACAGGCCAGACCGTTGGACCTACAGCTACCAAAGTTGGTACATGTATACCTTGGAGGTCGGGAATGTGCACCTCGGAGCCCTTTTTTCGAATTTTTAATTAGAATTTGAATTAATTAAAATTTAAGCGAAATTTCGACGTTTTTCCGCTATAACTTCCGAAAATATTATCGGATAAACATGATTTTTACATCAATTTAAAGATAAAAAAATTAGCTTTCTAATAGTATCAATATTTTAACATTTAACTTAAGCTTCTATTTGTAATGAATTTTTAAAGAAGCATTTCAACTATATTTTTCAACACTATATTTCGGACAAAACAATAAAATTTAATCTGCAGGAGCACGTTACGAGTGGAAGGGGAAAAATTATCTTTTATCAATAGGTTGCCATCAGATAGATAAAAACTCAAATTAAAAAAATAAATAATTATTGCAAATTAAACATTTAAAAATGCAATTTCCAGCACGTGTCTGCATGAAATGAAATAAATATGAAATATGTTTTTTCTTTTTAAAAAAAAGAAAATGCAAAGAATTTTTTGTGACTTTTACAATATTATTAATTAAATAAATCAGCTGTTTTAATGTATAACTCAAGCTTCTATTTTTAACGAATTTTTTAAGAAATATTTTAACCATGTTTTTTTGAGCACGTGACTGGATAAAATAAAATAAAACAATGCCGGAAGTTCAAATAAAAAAAACTATCATCGCAAATCAAATCTAAAGAAATACAACTTTCAGCACGGGACTGGATAAAATAACATAAATATAAAATGAGATATCTTTTAAAAAATAAATGCAAGGCAATGGATTCTATGATCGTTTGCAATATCTATATCATTAATTCCATAAATTATCTTTATTTACAGTAAACCTGGTTGAATTTAGACAGGATATGCATTGAAATCCCGACTTAATGGCATATTTCTATAATCGTTTGTAATATCTGTATCATTAATTCAATAATTTTTCCCCTTTTTCGCTTTCTTTAAAAAACATATTTAACATTTTGACATCACCGAAAAAAACATTTTTAATATTTTGGAAGCATAATCGATAAATTGTTAGAGCATTAAACTCAAAAAGTTTTTTCGAATAAAGTTACCGACTCTTTAACTACTAATAACTGAATCTTTTAACTTTAACTATTTCTTAAATTTTGGCTAATGAATATGTGATTTAACTGAAAATTTTAGAACGCATTACTCATGGCGAACCAGCTGGTCGCCAAAGGCGGCTAGTATTTATAAATTTTCTGAAAGTACAGAAAAACCGGCAACCAAAGATGGATTTGGCTGAAACTTTGACAGGTATCAACACTATAGATGTGAAATATGCTCATTTAAGCTGATGCATCTAGCCATCTTCGTTTTGCAGTTATGGTGTTAACTTACATTTAGCAATCAAGCAGACCAACTTCTCTGAACAGTTGATATAAATCTGCAAACTGATGTAAGAACAATACAGAAAAAGCTCTTTATTCGCGGGGTATATGCATTAGCAATTTGCCTCTTAAAAATAAGACTTCGTTCCATAGAAGTTCATAAAGAAATCGCAAAGCTCATTTGCTATTCTTGAACCTTCACTAAGATTTTTCAAACTAAATGTCACGTTTCCAGTGCTTGTTGAAGCTTCTTCTTCAATGAGCTGTGAATTTAACATTTCCTCCAAGTCGGTTTCGGTCAGATCTTCATCTTGCGATTCAAGCAATTCCTGAATGTCACTTGATTCTATCTGTTCGAACCATCTCGTCCAATTCCATTCGCGATTTCGGCTATGTTTGTAGTTTGCATTTAACAATATATTTTAGACAAAGCTGTAATAAGATCAATTTAACTTTTTTTATTAGTCCATTTGACGGCATTTACAAAGGATATTGGATTGGATACCCATTGAAATCCTTTTATTATTATATATGTACTTATTAGATCCAAGAATATGGGAATTAGGTCGCATTTTTTTAATCCCCGAATAGTGAAAACGCGAATGAAGGAAGCGCGAATTAGAAGCTTTTACTGTATATTAAATTTCATCCGCCTGATTCAAAGCGTTTTTGTGACAGACAGTCAGTCATTTTCCAAAAATATACTTTTCGTAACCAAGAAGATTTAAAACATAGAAAATCATAAAAATCTTGAATTCGAAGTCTTTAACGACTGCTATACTTTCTCTACACTACGTACACGAGAAAGTAATAAAAGACTAAAACAGATGGACTCACTTAACCCTTCAGATAATTTGTCCAATAAATCCAACTATTTAACATGAAGATAACTTCAGACTTCATCACTTCAATTACAGATTTAAAGGCCAACTTAAACAAGACATATTATAATGTATTTTGATCGCAAAACCCGAAAATAAATGTCATGGCCTCTTTTATAGCTGATCTTGGATGAGATACATAAATATTTCTATTCCAAGGCTACTCGCGACTCATGACAAAAAATCCATTTGATGTGAGCTTGCTTTTGCAACAAGCAGAATTGGTGACTATAAATTAAACCTAAAGCATAGCACTTAACTCTACAAAAATAAATTACTCTAGCAAGAAACTGTACTTAACTAGAATGCATAAAAAAGTTATTCGGGGATGTGATGTGGTATTTTACATTTAAAATATCAGTGAAGCTTTAAAAAAAAAGTAAAGCTAATACAAGGCCATCTCTTTGAGTTTTATGAGCTGAAAGGATTATCCAAATTACCCTTAAAACTTCACAGTTGAGTAACTGCGGAAGAAAAACATATTTTTACTGTGTATATTCTGAATATATATCAAGGCAAAACATGTGAAAATTATTTCTTAGCTTTATATACTTTTTAATAATATACAAGTTTAAATTTCGTGGAAATCTTGTATTAAAGATCTGAAACGTGTCCTTTGTAACAAATTCAAACCTTCAAACCACCACAAATTAAATAAAAAAGCTGATAATTTGTCTTGATGCCTTTAGAGTTTATATTCATTATGCTTCTTGCATTACAGTTACCAGTTTCCATTTTCTCAGATACGAAATACTCAGAGAGATAGTATTGTAGCTGTCGAGTTTAGTTTAGTTTAGTTATATTAACGTCCCGTTTAAAGCAACACGAGGGCTATTTTGGGATGGACCTCGTAATTTTGAACCACTGTCAGATGACGAGGACGACACCTGAAGTGGCACCCCCTTCTCCACACCACACCAGCGGGAGGACGTTTGGCCTGACAGATTTAACGTGCAAGAGACCCCCTCACAAGACGGATCTTCGGTGGAATCGAGTCTCGAACCTGAAACCCTCCGGTTCCGAAGCCGAGACCTTACCACCAGGCCACTGCGGCCCCATTGTGGCTGTCGAAGATATTAAAGACGGAATTTTTAAGAACCTTCACTTTCTATTCCTCTTTTGACATACCGGGTGGCCAGAAATAAAACACCCCTACTCTGACCTCCCTGGATATCGAACTACTCAGTGTAAAGGCTTGAAAATTTGTGGACATACTATTCAAAAAATGGGGAAACGGATTTCACGAAAAAAAAATTTAGTTCCAGAAATCACCGATAGGTGGCGCTGTACCACTGGACGTATGCTGAAAAGACACAAAAACACGTTTTAAACACATTTTATTTGAAAGTACCAAGCATACATGAAACAAGGACGTTATCGATGCAGGGAATGCTGCTCAATATGGTTCCCTTCCTGAAGATGTAAAATGTGAAGTCTGTGGACAGCTTGTTCAACTGCGGATCGTAACTGGTCATCTGAGATGCTTCTCACATGCAGACTGATACTCTCTTTCAAATCTGCCAAGGTTATCAGACGTTCTCGATAAACAAGGTTTTTTAAGTGTCCCCAAAGCCAAAAATCACACGGATTAAGATCCGGTGAACGAGATGGCCAAGTTGTCGGACACGCGCGACTGATTATTCTGTCAGTGGTGAAATGTTGGCGAAGAAACTGTTGCACAGGGAGTCCAATGTGTGGAGGTGCTCCATCTTGCATAAAAGTAATGGTGTCAAGGCATTGGCGCTGCTGCAAATGGGGTACAACAAATGTTTCGAGCATCCTTTTGTACCTGTTGGCCGTCACGGTACATGTCTCAAGGCCATTGGAAGTAACCTCTTCGAAAAAGAACGGTCCAAGGATGAATGTGGCTGTGAATCCACACCAGACTGTAACTTTCGGTGAGTGGAGTGGAATCTCTTGGAAGGTACGGGGGTTTGTCGTGTCCCATATGCGACAGTTATGGGTGTTCACTGTTCCACTGAGGTGGAAATGGGCCTCATCGCTCCACAGAATCTGCCACGGCCACGATGCATCCACTTCAACTCTAGCAAGAAATGTCAATGCAAAGGTCAGTCGCATCTCCCTGTCTGTGGCCAGCAATTGTTGATTAGGGCGGATTTTGTACGGGAAACAATGCACCATTTTTCTGAGTACGTTCCACACTGTGCTATAGGGAACACCCAAGTGTCGTGACACTGCACGTGCACTACTGCAGCCTAAAACATTATCCATTGACTGTTCAACAATACCGGTGGCAACATCTTCAACGACATCTGAACGAACCGGTTTGCGTCCTCGACCAGGCTGAACTCCAAGATGTCCAGTTTCCTCGAATCGAGCGATCATTCTCCTGAGAGCTTGTGGAAGCAATGGTCCCTTACGCAAATCCTTAAGTCGGCGAAACTCTCGAAGTGCTGCTGGAGCATTTCCTTTATTCTCGTAAAACAACTTCACAAGCAAAGCGCGTTCTGGCAGCGTGACAGCCATCACTAATAAGAATGACATTCCCCACCTTTTAACTTCTTTTATACCCAGAACATGGCTTCTAACCATGCTTTATGCAAATTTTTCTGGTTACAGTATGAAATTGCAGTTACAACGGGAGTTCTAGCTTCTTTACTATTTTTATTTTCCATAAGGGGCAGAAAAATTAAAAAGGAAGCATGGAAGCATTCCATTCCGCATAAACATTTTAATTTTTATTATTATTTGTGTCTTTTGATCATAGTTCCAGTTGTGCAGCGCCACCTATCGGTGATTTCAGGAACTAATTTTTTTTTTCGTGAAATCCGTTTCCCCATATTTTGAATAGTATGTGTACAAAATTTTGAGCCTTTACACTGAGTAGTTCGATATCCATGGAGGTCAGAGTAGGGGTGTTTTATTTCTGGCCACCTTGTATATATATATATATATATATATATATACAACAATAAAAGCATTAAAGTAATTAAAGCCCCTTTCCTGGTCAACAAAAATTAAAAAGAAACTAATTTTGTCTAAATCGAAATTAAAATTTAATTCTGAATTAAATGATAAAAGTTCAAAAAATGAAAAGTAAATGAAATAGAACCAATTAATGAAACAAATCTAAATTAATATAATTAACAAAATTATGTAAACGAAACAAAAACGACACTAATAACGGAAACGAAACTAAAATAGGAATCGGAACTAAAAATTATTTCGGATTCAAACAAGTTTAAAAATTAAAATTTTTAAAATCAATCATTAGCGCAAGTGATCATAAGTGAGCGCAAATGCACATACAACTAAAATACAAAGGAATCTAAATTAACTAACAAAATAAGCCAAGCAAAAAGGAACACAACCGAATCAAAACTTTAACCAATAGAAAAAGAATCCGGCCTGAAAACTTCTTCAAGTGTCACTCCCAGGCAAAGATTGAATATAAGGGATTTTTTCTGTGAGGCATCTGTGGACAATGTTCAAAAGTATTGACACCTCGTGACCCGAAAATTAAGGCAAAAGAGACATGCCAATTTAAATAACAAAAAACGCAAAAACAAAGCGAAACGTTAAAAACATCACCAAATGAAACAAAATATATAAAATAAAACAACATAAGATATTCAACCAAAGTTAAAAGGAACAACCCAATTAATTAATTAAGAAAACAAAAAGAGAAAGAACTTACCAGCTACAGGAAAAATCTTACCATAATCTTACAGGAAAAACTGCATAAACATCAAGTGTCATCCACTGCAAGTTAAAAAAAAAATTATTTTAAACTCGAGTGGACGAATAAAAAGCTTTTATTAATGAGATTGAAAATTTGAACAAGATATATATAGATAGAGACAGTGTGAATTAATAGTAGAAATTGAAAAAAAGAGTCGACTGTTTAAGATGCACATCTGTCTATCTGACATCCAGAGAGCATAATAACTAGTAACTAGTAAATGTAAAGAGTTAAGTTTATAAAGTTTGATATACAGTTAAGCAATAAAATTGTAAGTCTGTATAAAAGAACAAAAATTCTGGTGGCCCAAATATAACTAATGCTTAAACTGTCAAAACTCTAGATAGATGAAATTTGACACACATATTTAGCATGTAAACAGTTGATATGTATTAGATCTTAAATAAAATCCATCCCGAGGTTAGTTTTCTGTACTTTCTTAAATATATAAAGAAAATAGCTCAAAACCCATAGGATTTATATATAAGAAATTTCGCATATGATTTTATTACTAAAATTGTATTCCGTGTCAAATTTCAGTCAAAAATTGATGTAAAATAAAGTTTTTGAATATTTTACATACATATTTTATATACATATTTTAGTTTTATCCCTAACTCACAAACATGGATGTCCGAGTTATTGAAAATAAAAATCTGAGAATTCATGGTTGCCATGTCCTTGCTCAAAGTCCAAAATTTTTATGCTGGTGGAGAAAATAACACCTTTACTATAGTTATGAAAGAAAGGTTCTTGGAGACCATTCCTGCTGTTTTAAACTTTTTTCAATGACATCTTAACTGGATTGTTGGTTCTGCCCGTGTATATTTACCCAAGACTGTACTTTGTGATTATGCATCGTATTTTAATCCTAATTTGGAGCAGCAAAGTCAAAACCATGACCCTTGCCCCCAAAATATCCAAATAAATTCAAAATAAAGCATTTTATTCTTAGCTTTAGAAAATGCATCTAACTGAAAATTAAGAGAACTTTTTAAGACTATTTCCAATGACTCATTGGATACGAAATTGGAAAATCACAGTAACCTGGCGGTATAATCTCGGTTTCAGAGCCGGATGACTCACTAGATACAAAATTGGAAAATCACAGTGGCCTGGTGGTATAATCTCGGTTTCAGAGCCGGATGACTCACTAGTACAAATATATACTCTACTCTACAATTTTAGTACCAAATAGTGTCGAGTGTTCATTTATTCTAGGTATCAAATTTATTTTCCTTATTGATAGGTATTTTGAATCATTGTGTTCACATAGACAAAACATTCGATAATAAGAGACATTTATAGATTAGAATAGACAGATTTTAACAGATAGAAATATTCGATATTTGGCTCGAAATTATGTTCTACAATTTGGATGAGAAACTTTAATGCTAAATTTTATTCGTTTATCTTATTGCGTATTAAGAAGGAAAGAGTATCCACCTGTCTGTCTACCTGCAATTTCTTGTTCAAATGAATTAAACCAAAACATGACGCTTTGGCAAAAGCAAATTTGCCATACAGATTTAGCAATAGAATTTTATATCTGTATGTAATTTTGAATCAAATCTATTAACGAGCTGATTTAATTTTGATTTAACTGTTCATGTCTCTATAGATAAGATAAACTCAAAATGCATCAAACTATATTGATGAGTTTTAATATATGATCATAACACCAAAAAAGTGCAGAAAAATGAATTTAAAATTCATATATGTCCATCGAAGAATGAAATGTCTCTCTATTTTTACTATCCATTTGTATGTGACTATGATAACTCGAAAACATTTCGAACTAGATAAGTTCATGATCTTGCCACAGAAGTAGATTTAAGTATTTTCTATTTCTAGAAACGCACATTATAAGACCCTACTTTTTTTTAAAAAAATGACTAAATTTATTTCCTGTTTCAGTACATTTTTAATATATAAATGATTTATCACATTTTAGGTTTAAAAATATTTATTTCTTAATCTTGATAAAATATTTTTGATTTATTTGTTATGACACTAGAATACATTGATAACTGGTTATATACAATATTATTGAAACGGATATTTCGTATTTTAAATATTATAATAATTAAAGTGAACACAATGAAGTACACATTATGAGTAAATATTAGATAATTATAATAAATCTAATATTTTATCATTTATATAATTTGCATTTGTTATAAATTTATTGATTTGTCAGCTAGAAAATTATTTTTAATACGGCATGCTTAATAAGCTGGGAGGGAACCATAAGCATTGCTCATAGTTCTCCCTAATGAACCTAGGCAGCTACCTAGTTTGCTTCATATGAATGATATTTTTTCGATTCCTTATACGAAAGAAGTAAATCTACAACTGGCTATACTAATTCGATGGGATAATACTCCAAAAGAAAATTAGTTCAAAATCTGAAATTAATATTCTTCTTCTAGAATGTATCTCTCAGATGTATCGATGATTATAAAAGAGACTAGTCCGATATGAGACCATAATTTTAGACAGTCACTGGAAAGAAATAAAATTTTGATTCTAGGTTTCTTGAAATTTGTGCTCAATAATCCAGTAAAAAACAACAGTAACGGTTACAGCGACAAAATTTAAAAATTTTCAAGCGGTTTCAACTTTTTTTTTATTGGAAGGTATTCTTTATAACGAAATCAATACATAGCATTGGAACACCTGCTTCAAGAAAATCATCAGTGGTAAACAAGCTACGAAGAAAAGGGAAACTAACCAGTAGCAAGAGAGAAAAAACAGAAAGAAAAATATTTTAATGTGTTTCATGAATTTCCTACTTGGCCTATTTCAACCACGATGACACTTTGTATGGGGATGACACAGTTGGTGATTCATAGAACAAAACCAAAGCACATAATATGTAGCAGTTGGTGCCAAAGCACTTCGTGTTGAACCACATACCTCAACACAGGCGCAATTGTTTCCTAATCCGTAGGTGCAGTTGTTTCCTCTTCTTGGTCTGTCTAGCTCTGGTTATTTCCGTGCTACAGCTACCATTCCAATGCTATTTATGCTGTTGTGACTTACGGCACTTTACACGCCCTGTTGATAGTTATTTTTTTTGTCGTGTCCGTGTTTCGATGGAAAGGGGGTGCAATAGCTTCTGAAGGTAAAGACCCCTGAGCACCTAGAGGGCAGAAGTCTGACTTCTAGCTCAAATGAAGATGACACACACACATTCGCTTGCACAACCCCTTTTTACAGGGGGCTCATTCACACGCCTCACAGACAGAATACAGAGTAACAACCATGCCCGGACCGGGACTCGAACCCGGGACGGCCAAATCACGGGGAAGACACGCTACCCCTGAGCCAGGACACCGGCGTTGATAGTTATCTATCAGCGATTTAAGCCGAATGAGAGTCTTTTGTTTTTACAGTAACGCCATCTAAGGCCAAAAGAACGATTTAACTACTCATGTGCCACAATCCCTTATACGGGGCAGATTTCATTCACTCATCCACAGATCGTAATTTAGACCTGAGTCAGAGAACCCTCATCTTCGAACCTTACCCACAGTGTCATTACTCTCAACATGAAGGACTTTGTGACCCCGACAGATTTATATGTATGCCAGTCACCACATATACGAGGAGTCCTTGGCTGGCGAGTTCGAACTCGCAACCCAGCAGACGCGAGTCCAACGCTCGACCAACCAGGCTATCCCGGCCTCTTCTTAGTCTGTCTAGCGCTGGTGATTTTCGTGCCACAGCTACCATTCCAATGCTATTTATTGTTTTCACCTATGGAGTACACATTCTAGTAAAAACAAAGTTGGTGCTGCCATTTGATCTTGAAATTTTGTCACTTTAACGGTAACTGTTAGAGTTAGTCATATGATTTCAGACCCCACACCTCAAAATATCTTGTAACAAAATTTTACTCCGTTCTTGTGAATGTTATGAAAGTTACAGTCGCATATTTCGGAATAGTTTTTTTTTATATCCAGCCAATATATTAACTTTTTCACTTTCTATTGTTGATTCATAAAAGGTATCGAACCTGGTCACAAATTCCCTTCTTGCGCCATCCACGGAACAGCCGAATCTTGTTCCACTAGCTGTGGACGTGGAGCGAACGGCGGATTCTGCCACTGGCGTTCTCAGTCTTCACCCACCCTGGTTGAAGAATACGCCACCTGTTCGCCACATCTTCAGACATGCCCGGATGGAATATGCGATGAATTGGAGGAAATGGATCCTCTGTTGTGTCCACAGGATTGCGCAGGTGAGGATTTGTTTCAATTTCACAAATTATCAACAATGATGGTTGCGATGTTTCAGTTGCATAATTCCCGCATTCAGTCACATGTTTCAGTTACTCCTGATTCCTGTATTCAGGCTGATATTACAATGGCTCCTGACTTCTACGATTCAGTCGGATATTTCAGTTGGTTCTAACTTTTGAATCGCATGTCAATTCTGATATGCGATTCCGAAACCAGGAGGAACTTCGAAAAGTTGGGGAAAAATGATTAAATCATAAAAGAATGAAAATTTTGTAATACAAAAAACATGGAAAGGAAACGATGTTTTTTTTTTTTTTTTTTTTGTCTTCATACAATTTATAATTTTCATATCACTTTATTTTATTGAAATTACAGTTTTTTTTTTTCACTAAAAGCGCCACGAAATTGGCTCTATATTTATTAATTGTTTTCTCATGATTTAGTAGAAGCACATATTTGTTGTTTAAAAACTGCATCAAAACCATGAAATGCATCAAACTGACATATTGTTTTTTTTTCGGAAACGTTTATACACGCATTTAGATCAATTCGAACAAGAAACAAATTTATTTCTTGTCTAAGTTGTGTTAAAATGCTATAGATGGGTTTAATCCAAATTATATTTATATTTCAAAACTATATACAAGTTTATAAAGAATTTTTAAATTAATTAAAACTTTTTGCCATAAGTATCCGGCTAGATTATACAATTGCTTCTTCCAGAAAAATTCGGGAAAAAATGTATTTAAAAGTAAATTTTAAGCTTTAATATTTTTGATAGAGCTACAGATAGAGTTGTTTCAGTGATACATAAAAAGATATGAAAAAATGGAACTAGAAATAGTTAAATTTTTATTCAGAAGTGGATGATTTTATTTTTTAACTTAAATTTTTTTAACAATAATATTTGAAATGTTTATATTAACGTTCTGCCTACCCATCCACAATATGTGTATTTCAAACAAATAAACTATGGAGTTTGCTTAATTTAGTCATATTTCACAGATAATTTCAGTTCGAAACGCATAGAAATTTTGGAAAAAAAATCATGAAACAGACAACCAACATTTACAAATTATTATTTCATAAAAATCATTTTCATCTTGCAGTCTATTACATTTTAGATAGTTTGAGAACTATGCGTGGAACATAAAAGTTAAATATTTCCCTTATTTTTTAACAAGTTTTTTTTCCCCTAACATTGAAGATTTTGCTGAACTTTCATAAAATAATTAGTGTTTCTTTTTTCAAAAATTAATAGCAATCTATACTTTTTTTCTTTAATCCTTTAAATCTAATTCAATTCCTTGACACCTCATTCCTTGATGAATAAAACTTGCACTATTTTTTAATACATCTCTGAATCTATTCGGATACTTTAAACACCCATTGTTTTAGCTCGATTAGATGAAATGAACATAAAAAAGAGCGCCAGCTATTGGTTTTAATAATGGGCGTAGCAGATGATTGTGTATTTATCTTGATATAGTAAATAATATTCATTTATTGCAGATTCCTCAAAATGAGCTGTTAGTCGAATTACTATTTATGCTTTTGATATTTTACTTGTATTTTCTTCGTAATTTTACTGTTTTATCAAAAATGTATTATCTCAATACATTCAAGCTTATATAAACGAAACAAATCCCGTTTTCTTTCTTTTCTTTTTCGCAATTACTAGTTTTCTTGACATTTTGCTTCGCATTGATCAATACGTCAATGTTTGTGGTTCAAACTCAAGAACGTATGTTATCCTTTATTTCTTATTCTGTCCCTCATAAGCACTAATAAGCATTTAAAAAAAATAAACCTACGAAAGAAATAAGATATAATAGGATATAAATATTTCATGTGATAATGTAATAATCATTTAAGATTCAATAAGTTTTCAAGCGAATTTTTCATACTCTGAAACTTAAAAACTTATATTTTGGTATTTAATGAAATAGAGAGTTATAATTTCTCATAAGAATCTTTTATTATAAGTATAATTTTCAATCGAATGAAATAGGCAGAAATACAACTATTTATATTGATATAATTTGATATTTTTTATTTTATCCTACTTAGCATGTTTTAGAAATTCAATTTCAATATTGATTCTACAGGTAATGTCCGAGGAGCAGCCGTACCTGGAACGAACGGAAGAGGTGTAGGAAAATCTGCCGCCCCTTGCACCTGTGCCGGACCCAACACCTGCATCTGCACTCAGTTTTTTCCACCCTCGAAACTGGTGGCAAGAAGTCAGACCAAAGTGTATAAAGAGACGCCAAATATTAAGTATCAACCTTTAGACGTTTCTGAAAGTGAGTGAATTTATTATAAATCCAAATGAAATATTTCAATCATTATCTGTAATATAGCTATATAGGTGTTTATCAAAATAATCGAAACACCTTAGATTTGCAAAGAATCCTTTATTATGGTATAGAACCACCTTTAGTATGTAATATAGCTTGGATTCATCTAGGAATCGATTCATACAAGTGTTGAATAGTGTTTAGAGGAATATTATACCATTCTTCCTGGAGATATTGGGAAAGTTCTGGGACATATGCCAGTAGAGGATATTGACTCAGTATTGAACACTCTGAAATAGACCATAAGGGTTCAATTATTATTGGGGCTGGGTGACTATGCAGTCAATACAGATGTTTAACTCCATCCTCATGTTCATCAAACCATGATTGGACAAGTTTCACAGTATGGATAGGTGCATTATCATTCTGGATAACCCCATCTCTTGCAGGAAACCAAGTTTGCATTATAGTATGAACTTAGTCAGCTAAAATTTATCTATACTTCTGCCCAGTGATCTTTCCTTTAAGGGTTATGATTGGTCCAGCAGAAAATCGAGACATGGCTGCCCATATCATGACAGATCCACTCCATGTTTCACAGTTGGAAAGAGATATTCACCATCATACGCTTGAGCATGTTTCCTCCAAACGTGCACCTGTCCTATTGTAGAGAAAAGTGGTAACACAATTCGTCAGATCATATTGCTTTCTTCCCCTTATCAATCGACCAGGTGTTGTGAGCGTGACCCCACTGTACACGAAGTTAACTATTGTGATATGTGGCTTGGTGATTGCTGCTTTAACATAAATGTTATGTTTATAAAGGTATTTTCTAACCGCAGTCACTGACACTGGAGAAATCAGATGGGTATTGAGTTCAGCGGTCACTTTTGCAGCAGTTGTTCGCTTTTTAGACATTAGAATCCGCTTCAATACAAATCGGTCTCTTTCACAAAACTTTTCTTTCCCCCCACTATTTTGCTTTGCCAAGCTTGGCTTACCACGCTGTATGTATGCTATTATGATTTCAGACTCCGTGCTTCTAGAAATGTCCAATAATTTGGATGTTTCCGTCACACTTGCTCCAACTGAGAGAGGACTCCTATAATATATCATCTTTGAAAATCTGAGAAGTCCAACATTTTATAATTCTGAAAAAAATTCAAGATTTGAAGAATTTTAATAAAGCTAAAACATACTAAAAAAATATATACATTGCTATTTATAAAAAAACCTATTGGCTATATATTTAAATACTTACGAAGTGCATTCAAAAATGATACTTTTAATCACAGGTGTTCCCATTATTTTGAAAACCACATGTATATAAGCTGTTGACTTGAAGAAGTTTGAAGTAGGAAACTGGATTGAATAAAGGGAAAGTATTCAAACAGAAAGAATTGAAATTAATCAAAAAATTCGAATTTGAGATTTTGATGAATTTCGTGAATGAAAATTCTGAATGTATACTATCATTATACTAAATTTTATCCCAAATGGAATATTTAACCTCGTGCCCTCACAATATGAGATCTATTTTAGTAGGTTCCGTCAAAATTTAGAGGGCTTGCAGCAAGCTCACAGACAGATAGTTCATAGTCTACAGAAGATAATCCTCCCTATCATGAAAAATATCTGTTTAATATACCATAGTTTCATCTTTATATATTTTAACTTTTTATATTTTCGGAGAATTTAATATTATATTGATCTTGAGACCATTTTTGTTTCTGAACACTTAAATTTTATATTCTTCAGGGTATATAACATATAAAGTATTTCAAAATGTATTTTATTGGATCTTTTTATGGAGTTCTTCTTTTCTTTCTAGGTTGGGGTGGATGTGGCACCCAATGTGTAACAATGATAGTAGTCGTATCTTTGATAGTGAGTGGCCTGATAGTGGTTGCTGGAATACTCACTTACCGACGCTGGATGTTGCATCCCAAGGACGACGAGCTTCCCAGCGTCAGGACTCCTTTGAATTCATCTACCTACCTAGTAGCAAGAGGAACAGTAGATTATCCTCTACAACAAAATGTGCTTGTAAGTCATTTTCTGCCTATGCATAAAAAAGAAACTTCTTTTAAAGTGTGTTTTCATGTCGTTTGTGGCAACGCGAATCTTAACCACTTGCGATAGCGCATACCAAAACAGTCCGATATCGGACTGTCCACAGTAAAGCCTCACAAAATATCAGATACCTCATACAAATCGAAAAAAGATCTATATCTTTTGAATAAATTAACTTTGGATCTAAGACCGTGGTATTGTAAAGTATTTACCTCGGTTGTTGTTTCCTATGGCACTTGCCATGGACAAGCACGCTGTTACGAAGATGTTGAATTTGTTTTTATTGTTTTAGTATCACCAAATAGGACCAAGAGTACGACTTTGCCACTCACGCATCATTCATTCGCTTGCACAACCCCTTTTACATGGGGGAGTGGCATTCACACATCTCACATATAGAAAAGAGGAAGAACAACCATGCCCAAACAGGGACGCGAGCCCAGGAGGCCCAAATCATGGGGAGGATTCACTAACCCTATGCCAGGACAGCGGCTGCAAAATAATTTTAATCGATGAATTACGAACACCATTTTTATTTTTGTGGCAATAGTCTGCTGACATCGTGGCGCATCATTGGCTATCGTCTTTTCACTGCAAATGGTTGATTATATAAAACAAAAAACAAAAGTATCTTTAAAACACCAGTGGGAATATTCTTCTCTCGACTTTCACAAGGTTAATTCTTCACTCAAAACATCGACGGACCATATTAATACTCCTCATAACACATTCATTTGGTTAAGATCTCTAAAATAATACTCCTCAAATAAAATCACACCAAGTTAAAAGACCATCTTTTATTAAAAACACAATTATAAATTAATAGAATAGCACAGTAATATATACATACAGCTCACGTCACGTGATTGCATTGAGTCACGCGATTGAGCGAGATGGAGAAATGAGCGTGAGCACGCAATATGCTACTTGTTTCCGCACACTTAATTTCTCGCAACATATAAATAATCATGTATGCATTTTTGAATTTTGAATTTTGAAATTTAGTACAGGTTTGCACTTATAAAGTCAAAAACACTCGTCAAATTTCATGTATGTAATTTTTTACGTCTTTTGATATATCGATCATACACATGAATAGAAAGGCAGTATTCAATCCATCAATTAACGGATTTGATGTGAAACTTCATTCATGATAAATGATAAAAGTGATATATAATTATGTGATAATCTAGTGATAAAATCTTTCACTAATTTTTCATTTAGTTTGATAGATTTTGAGTTGATGCATAATTTTACTCACCGAAAAGACTTTCTATTTGATGGACCGCATTCAAAATCCTGAAGAGGTATACATTTCGAACATAAATATAGTACACCAATTTGTTAGCTAGTGTCTTTTTGTTTTTGGGTTATCATATTTGAGACAAACAGAAAGAGAAAAATAATTAAAAAAATACCCATTTTACACTCATGGAAAATAAACACTCATGAAAATCTAAAACAAACTGAAAATCTTTTTTTTATCGTTACCATAATACATCTTTTTACACTTCATGTACAAGCAGATAAAAGAAATGTTAACTCTTTATAATAATTTGTGCTTCAGTTGCTTATTTTTATGAATGTTAGTTTATATATTCGTGGTTACATGGACAAGTAGACATTTTTAATGGAGCTCACTCAAAATCTGATAGAGATCTATCTTCTGTTGTAAATATTAAACACCAAATTCAACTTTTTTTTACGAATTTCGTAAAAAGTAAATAATATAAAATATATAATAAAGTATATAATATATATAATAAAGACTTAAATCCATGAGAGATGCTCATTTTGAAAGTACCAATAATTTATTTATTTAAGTTCGTTTGTTTTCGAGCTATTATATTTTAATCAAACAAAAAAGAGACAAAATCTAAAGCACAATTTTCGAACTCAGAACATATTTTTAAGCTAAAAGTCTGTCTACCGTTTTAATGATTTCTATGAAGTGTTTACTATAAAAAGATGATAGCTCTAATTATTCAAATTTGCAGAAAGCCGTTAAAAAACGTTTGAAAATTATAAATTCCAGCCCTTGAGAAATGCGTGAACAAAGATTAGAGCTACATCTTTTTGTCACCAAATGAACAATGATTTTTTTTACATGTAACTCTATTGTTTTTGTTGTCTGAGGCCACTTGGTCATACCAAGCCGAATTAGCAGAGCTCTTTGGATTAAGGCAGAGATGTGCGCATTTCTTTATTAACGAGCACCGTTCAGGTGAAAGGACAACTTTGCTCAAACAAACACGACACAACCCTTTTTAAGGGGCTGTCGAATTCATTCATACACTCAATCACCCATCCATCAGCAAGTCAGAATTTAGATCCAAATCAGAGACCGGCTCATCCCTGATTCAGTACCCCCAGAGGTATTGTTTTGTTATGAGAACTTGGAGGACTTTGCTGTCCTGATATATTTAACGTGCCTCAACTCCATTAGCCAACACGGCGGTCTTTGGACAAGAGCCCGCGACCTTTCAGTTTCGAGGCTGACGCTCTACCAACCAGGCTACAGCGGCCCAAAAGGTAATTCTAACATAGTGTATGCAATTCTAAATCCTCCCAAATTGGAGCCACATCTTTTTTGCAGCAAACCATTCAATTTATGATTCTATTCTTCCTATAAGTGCAGATCAAAAGCGTGTGTTATATTTCACACTTTCAGCATATTTAAAGCATTTTGAGCTAATCAAAAGTCCTTATTTATGTTTATTTAATTTTTTACTCCACACCAGTTGGCTGAAACATTCTGAAACCCTTTTGTTTTGTCAAATAAACAATTTTCACATAAAGTTATTTCCTTCTTGTTTATATAGTTATTTAGAATGAAAATATAGTGCTCTAAATCATGCTGAGTGAATAAAATGTCTCATTTTAGCAGCAAGCGAAACTGGAATTCCCTCGAGATCAACTGACGTTGGAAGAAACTTTGGGAGAGGGAGAATTCGGAAAGGTGGTGAAAGGAAAAGCTAGGAATATTGCTGGCATTCCTGGGACAACTATCGTGGCTGTGAAGATGTTGAAAGGTTCGCTTGGTTAAACATGTAATGCTTTTCATTATCACTTAGTTGTGGTTATTCAATTCACAATTTACCCTTAAATGCTTGAGTTCGAGTGATTAGAAAACAATCAATCTTATACGGGTTAGA